>SDVV010043345.1:0-10258 GCA_016164225.1 Gammarus roeselii
ATATACAGTTAGCCTTGATAATGATGCACACACAGTAGCGGAAGATAATTCGCCCATGGTTAAGCGCTAAGCGGAAAAACCAATACGACTTCTCCTTCGTGGAATTTACCTCCATATAAAAATTTGTTACGGTATTATGTCTGGACCAAGCTTCTTAATGGATAATATCTTAATTTTCAAACTCAAACTAACTTTTTTCCCCTGCTGTACCAGCAGAACACGTTAATTTGACATTTGACTCAACGTGATTTCAGATATTTGTCTCATTACGTGTGATGGAAATAGTTGGAGACGCTGCTCTGTACATATAATTAAATAATAACTTATGGAAATAACACAATGATGCTTTATTTATTTATTAATTTATTCGTACAATAATATGAGCATAGGAACGTAATACAAATTAATATGTAGTGGTCTATTCGAACCCTGACGTAACGTTGAATATAATCCATTGTTCGTACCTTCGCTGTTAGACACAATTGGTGGGGAAGATTCTTACGTGCAAGTGATGATGGAAATGAGTACTGTACGGTCTTCATTGTGATATGCAATTCAAAATTTTCATAGTTTTTATGATTGGAAGAAAAGTATGAAATACTTTCTTATATACTCTACCTCTCCAGAAAAAAAAATCTGTTTACCGTTGAAGCCGCAGGGACAGGTCTAATGGGGTTCATTACGAGGTCGAATTATCTCTCTCGATTTATTTTCCTTCATCAATGAACAAAGTTTTATTCTGGTTGAGTGAAATCAGCGTAAAATGTTCAGGGCTTTAAAATTTTAGTTAACAAAAATATGTATCCGTAATTCATGAGTTTGCTATTGACAGTACGCATAGTTATTGATTTCCAGCTCCTACGACTGAGCTATTAATGCAAATACTTTGAATTCAAAAAAGGTTAAAGACTCTTTAAATGCTCACGTCTCATCCGTGAATGATGATATTTCCGTATCTCTGTACAGCTTTCGTCATTCGTATATTAATTTTACATCCTTGAAAAGCAAACAGAAGGGCGGTGTGTGGCAGGAAGTGGCGCTGTCTGTAGGCAGTAGCGGCCTCACTGAGACCCAACACAGGAGTGCGGTGTATGGCAGGAAGTGGTGTTGTCTGTAGGCAGTAGCGGCCCACGGAGACACAACACAGGAGTGCGGTGTGTGGCAGGAAGTGGTGCTGTCTGTAGGCAGTAGCGGCCCACTGAGACCCAACACAGGAGTGCGGCAGGAAGTGGTGTTGTCTGTAGGCAGTAGCGGCCCACGGAGACACAACACAGGAGTGCGGTGTGTGGCAGGAAGTGGTGCTGTCTGTAGGCAGTAGCGGCCCACTGAGACCCAACACAGGAGTGCGGTGTGTGGCAGGAAGTGGTGCTGTCTGTAGGCAGTAGCGGCCCCACTGAGACCCAACACAGGAGTGTGGTGTGTGGCAGGAAGTGGTGTTGTCTGTAGGCAGTAGCGGCCCACTGAGACCCAACACAGGAGTGCGGTGTGTGGCAGATTGTGGTGCTGTCTGTAGGCAGTAACGGCCCCACTGAGAATCAACACAGGAGTGCGGTGTGTGGCAGGAAGTGGTGTTGTCTGTAGGCAGTAGCGGCCCACTGAGACCCAACACAGGAGTGCGGTGTGTGGCAGGAAGTGGTGCTGTCTGTAGGCAGTAGCGGCCCACTGAGACCCAACAAAGGAGGGCGGTGTGTGGCAGAAAGTGGTGTGTGTAGGTAGTAGCGGCCCACTGATACCCAACACAGGAGTGCAGTGTGTGGCAGAAAGTGGTGTGTGCAGGCAGTAGCGGCCCACTGAGACCCAACACCGGAGTGCGGTGTGTGGCAGGAAGTGGTGCTGGCTGTAGGCAGTAACGGCCGCACTGTGTGAACACAGGAAGACAGCATATGAGTCGTCTTAATCATCGTTAATGAAGAGCATCTACAAACAATAGGCGACTGTGTACCAAGGCATGGCTGCAAGGAACTTTCAGGGTAAGGTGAAGTCAATTAGTTTGGGCCGACCCTATTTCCTTAGTTCGTTTAAATATCCTCAATTTTTTTCAGAACTATGTAAAATTTGTGGTTGTCTTAGTTAATAACCGGACCTGACATTGATATCATGCAGCCTCTGGAGCAACATGTTCCGAGTTCGATCCTCAGCAAGAAAACAAGGCAGTTTTCGTGTGGAGATTGGGCACCTCCCGCATCCGTATAAGTTTAATTTTGCCCACCTCCCAATTTGGGGAAAATGGCTGTACGTCTATACATACATCTTCATACCAAATACATAGATATGTATTCAGAAATGCCAATTAAAGACCATTCTGTATCTCATGAATTTTATGTTGTTTATAGCACCGGAAATCTATACCCATGAAGATTATGTTCACTTTACGATTCATGGCATCACACGTTACCTGCTCTTCAAGTGACAATTTTTTTAGTGTCTTGTACCAACATGTTTTTTTCCGACGCCAATTGAGCCCTAACCCCCTAACGCCCTAACTATTGAACTGGGCGCCTAAACCCGTAGCCCGGAGTATAAGCATAATAAATTTGGGTTGATGATCCAAGTTTCTCCTCTTCCTCTGCGCTGTCACACTCTAGAATCTTTGCTCTCCCAAGTGAAGTCCAACAATCCCTTCTGGCCACCGTTCCCCTCAGCCAATGGGATGGACGTCTCCAGAACAGCTGCATTAGTGGTCAATCAGATGTGCTTGACAACCCATCACGGGTTCAGTCGAGGCCATCTACAGTCCGCCTCTGCTGAGTCCGTTAGAGGGGAGCCAACTATGATAGTTAAGAAGAACTGAACATTTGGGGTACGTAATAAAATCACAACATTTGAAATGGGGTTATACTATCCATCGAGCTATGGTCAACACTTTTTCTGTTCTACAATGGCTCGATAGATAGCACAATGAAGCTTGAGTTGCTGTCAAACCAGCCTTCATGATTGATCTTCAATGTTGAATTTGACAAACCAATACTTGTTGAAAACAGCCGCAAACATCGTTTTTTTAAGGAGCTATTATGTGTTCAAAATATTATAATCAATTCCTCAGAATCAATAGCACATGAATTGAGAAAATACCCGTGAAAAATGATACGACAATCCTAACCTCAAACTTGATGCGTAGACATGCACGGCGAATAGTATGCAAGATAACTTTTCAGTGTTTATATCCCATTTGATTTTTTTAAGATATTTTTTGTTCTCCTCATTCTGCTCTGCTTAGTTTCATATTGTGCTTAATATTCACTCTTCTAGCCCCACACTGTGTTCACTCCATCTTAACCAAGGCTGCTCCACCCATGACCACAGTCGCCTCTAACCCCCACACTGTGTTCACTCCATCTCAACCAAGGCTGCTCCACCCATGGCCACAGTCGCCTCTAACCCCACACTGTATTCACTCCATCTCAACCAAGGCAGCTCCACCCATGGCCACAGTCGCCTCTGGCCCCCACACTGTGTTCACTCCATCTCACACTCTGTGTTAACTCCATCTCAACCAAGGCTGCTCCACCCATGGCCACAGTCGTCTCTAACCCCCCCACTGTGTTCACTCCATCTCAACCAAGGCTGCTCCACCCATGGCCACAGTCGCCTCTAACCCCACACTGTTTTCACTCCATCTCAAGCAAGGCAGCTCCACCCATGGCCACAGTCGCCTCTGGCCCCCACACTGTGTTCACTCCATCTCAACCAAGGCTGCTCCACCCATGGCCACAGTCGCCTCTAACCCCCACACTGTGTTCACTCCATCTCAACCAAGGCAGCTCCACCCATGGCCACAGTCGCCTCAAACCCCCACACTGTGTTCACTCCATCTCACCCAAGGCAGCTCCACCCATGGCCACAGTCGCCTTTCTCGCTGCATTTCGTCGTCCGGAGCAGAAGTAATTCAATCTTGAGGTGCCGGCATTTTTAGCGGCCCTGAAGGGAGTTCCAGTCCCTCCTGCACTGACGCCTCTCCGAGGCAGCAGCGGTAATACTACCCGCTGAGGTAGTAGAGGTAATACAACCCACCGAGGTAGTGGTAATAATACCCAGTGAGGTAGTAGCGGTGGGAGTATGGTTTGGTCCCAATCTTTCCTTCAAACACCACCTAACTACTCTGTGTTCTAAGCTGAATGGAATCCTTTTGTTCCTAAACTCCGCAAAAAAAGAATTGGATTTCAAATCAAGATTACTGATTGTCCACGCTTTAGTATTTTCTCACAATAATTAGTGGCTTTCAATTTGGGGGAAATGCAACAAAACTGAAAGAGAGAAAGTGCAACGTTGTATAAACTTTGCAGCATGAATAACATGCGATGGTAGCCACAGAAAACGAGACCACCTAAGTCCTCTCGTACAAAAATTTCAGTGGCTCAATATCGACAACAAACTGGCACTTCATGAGTCGATCAGAATTTATAAAGATCTTCTAGAAAAACATTCACCCGGCAGCCAAAGGCACGTATATTCTCGAGGTGAAAAGAACAACCGATTCACAAGAAATAAATATACTCTGCACGTTGCACACAGGAAAACCGAAACTGCCTGTCGAACTTTTTCGATTACTGGACCAAAATCCTGGAACAACCTCACAACAAGCGTCAGGAACCTTGAATCCGAAAAGTCCTTCAGGAATAGGCTTAATGTACATCTGTTGACCGATCAATCCAAAACGGTCCCTTTGCCAACAAAAACAAGCTAAGTGCATAATACCAGTAACCAGAAAATGCATTTCGGTTCTTGAGCGACCGCCACCACCAACCACCACCACAAAAACTCTCAACATTGAGACACCATCTAATCGTTTCTACTCAGACGATGCATATGTTTTCTATGTTGTTACCGATCACAATTGTCTTTGCCAATTACCATAAGTGTTAACTGGCGTTTTGCCGCCTATTTCTATGTTTTAAATGTTCCTGTCGTTTCATCATAATTAAAATACGAACTCAGTTTTTTCGAGGAACGATAGGCAGCTTCTAACTTGACAAAGGTTAACTCGATTTTAATATAATTCAGTGATTTATTCTTAACAATTACCATACCATTTTTGATGATACAATCATAGCCATATTAGCTAACATTTTGATTGTCTTTTATAACAGAAGTATATTCATCCAACTTGTGTACTCTAGCATTGTATTATTCTGATTGTCAATCATTTAATCATTTCCTAGCGGTGTTGAAATGTGTATATTGTATATTCAGTTTTTTGGTATGTATTTTATTTATAACTTTTTTGTACAACTTATGTCGCCTATTCGCCCCTTCATCATTAATACAATGGTTTAGACCCTTCAGCATTGTATTATTTCTGATTGTCAATCATTTAATTATTTCCTAGCGGTCTTGCAGTGTGTATATTCTATATTCAGTTGTTGTTATGTATTTGATGCATAACTTATTTGGTACAGCTTATGTCGCCTATTCACCCCTTCATTATTAATAAAAAAAATTAGACCCATCTTTACAATATGTCAGTGCTTTCCAATTTCCCAACCCTACATGGTATTCCTATTTTCTGTATAATTCATGTTGTCCATCCACATCTTTGTCATCGTACAATAATGTTGACTACTCATTACAATACGGTAGCACATTTTGATGTCCCAATCCCATGTTCTCGGGACTCAAACCACATGCATGTGTGATTTGCCACCACATTTACTTGTTATTTTCCCCACCCATGTATCTCGATATTTATCCACCCCGAGTATTTCTTATTTCTCAACCCCGTATGCTACTGGTTTTCCCATCGCTATGTAGTCGGAATTATTTTGTCAAAAGAGACATTTTCTGTGTGTGCACAGATGATACTATTGTAAATAATATTTTGTTCCATGTAATCCTAGCGGCCCCTATAGATGAGCTGTGACGAATTCAAATTGAACTTTCGAGGAACGATAGGTAGCTCCCAGCTTTGACAGAGGCCAACTCGATGAGAAAATAATTTATTGAATCATATCTACTATTTACCGCACCACTTATGAAAATACAATCATTGTCACATAATATGTAGGTAGGTGTGAGCACATATGAAAGTGTATTACACTGATTGTCATCCATATATGTAGGTAGGTGTGTGCACATATAAAAGTGTATTTGTATAAGTACATGTAAGATGGTATATTGGGAATTCCATTCAGTTCCGTGGAGGCGAGCCAGCAGCACACTAGAGATGAGCTGCAATGTATTCATTCTGGATTCATCAGCCCCACGCCCATGAGTTTTTTATGAGATTTTCAATAACATATATTGTGAGCTGAAGTAGCTACAAACCGGCCGCCGACAGGAGATGTGCTGTCACAAAATTACTCTATCTCTCGTTTAGCTTATTCAAATAGCATGCATATGAAAACTAAGTTTGATGAATTCTAACTACATATGTATTGAAAACCCATTGCTAGACGATGGAAATAAATGATTTAATAACAATACCACCTGCCAAGGCAATAGCGGTAATACCACCCGCGGCCAGGTACGGTGATATACTCACCGTGGCTGCAGGATTAATACCACCTGCTACGTCTTTATTAAATTACAATAGCCCTGCAAAATATGGTCGAAGGGTCAAGCGTTCTTTGCCGGGCTTTGCAAGAATGGGTGGGGGGCGTGGTTTAGGGAGGTGGTTGAGATGGTGATCGGATATTTGGTGGTGGAGACACTGACTTTCATGGTGAAGTGAAGATGAGACGACCCGCATCAGTTGCAGAAAATAACAACAAACTTTAGAAACACACTATGCAGAGTTGGTGGTAGGAACCCTTCAGCATACATTGCTCGCATCATTACGATGAAAGCCTAACCACATACTCGAGTGCACATCACATCACTGTGTAATGCTGGGCTTAAGATTTATAGACGAGAGTCTTATCAATAAATCTTGGTTGGGCAGGCCCGCCTGGTGGAATATGGTACTGCTCTTCACATATTGTAACTGAAGCTGATAAGTTGTGCTCTCTGACCACTAGCGATGCCGTTGAAAATGATACTGTTCACGTCAAGAACCGTATAATGCTAGCCCGTGTCAATAAGCTTTGCGGACGTTAGCAAGCAATGTGAATTGTTCAACATTCTGCTATCAAAGAATGAAATAATGAAAATTACCAGTCCTAGGAATGATCACCTGGATGGATATCGGTGACAGTGATGACGAGGATATGCCATGTGAAGAAAAATCAACAAACGTTGAAGGAAACCGAAATATTAAATGGGGTAATGAAAGGGTGACAAGTATAAAAAGTGAAAAATTGCATAATAAAATCAAATGTATATCTGATTTTGTTTCAAAATTATTGGAAATGAAACACGAGGAGAGAGAATCATGTCTCAAGCGTTTGAGTGCTCGGAGAGTTATGTACATTTCGGAAAAATGCGGAAATATAATTAATGGAAATGTGGGCAATAGCAAAAAGAAACCTGAAACGATTCGAAGTCATAAACATGTGACAGTAATTAAAAAATTGGCGTCCATGAAAAGCTCGCTGAAGACTAAATACAAAGTTTTGGTTACAAAGATAGGATTACAAGTGTTGCATACACTTCTCCCAAAAGTCGACATTTATCTAAAATGTGTACTAAGGGCGTTAGTCTAGAGTGCCAATAGATCAGAGAAAAAACCAAACCCAGATGATAAATCCTACACCGATAAGACAAGTTGACAGCTTCAGGTGAGGAAAAAATATACGTCATTGATAAAGAAGCCACAGACTGTCACTGGTACCAAGGATCAAGATAACACACGAGAGCGAGGTCGAAGTCATTAATTATGTTTCGTCAAGATGCTCACGGCGAATTTTTGGTGTGAAATGATATATTTTCGTAAAATGATATCCCATGTATGTTTATGTATATATATATATAAATGTGTCAAAATCTATTTCCAATAAAAAGATGACGTTCTTAATAAATCGTTGTTTGCAATATCCTAAATTTAACTCGATTGAACAAGCGTTGAAAATGCACTAAACGCCTCATGCCCCACATTGAAAATGTGATAGATATTAAGCTAATTGAAGTTGTACACAGCATTCTAAGCTATCGTAGGTAAATATATCTTCTTTGGTGAAGGTTAGCCAAACCGTAAATGGTCTAGGACCCACCATTCAGTAAATCGTCTTCTAAATGATACATTATACATTTGCAGGGATCAATACCGCAAAATTCCATAATGATGCATAATGGACCTGCACCTCTTGAACATACATTCCTCCAAAATATCTGACATTTAACTCTGAGATCGTGAGAAAAACGCTATTTGTTACTAAGATACCATTCAAACCTATAACAAATTTATAAACCTATTCCAGTCACGTATAATACTTCAGACATATCTTGCATCTGATTCACCAGCAAATGACCTCACATGGGTACAGTATTGGGGGAAAATAAGAAGAGGTTTAGTCAGAAGTAGGATACTTGCGTATGAAAATGATGAAAACACCTTTGTCTCCGCAAGTTTTTTCCTCTAAACGATCATAAATAATCATCGTATGCTCTTACGTGTTCCTTGTATGCTCTCATGTTCATAAAAAAATATATATATACTATTATTCTTGTCTCATTGTATACCTAAATACCCATTGAAAGAATGCAGTGGAAAGAAACCCATGAACCTATGTAAATGAACCTATGTAAATAAATATATACATGTATTATACTCTTTATAAACAATGTGAATGTTATCACCCAAATATTCGTAGCCTATATTCAACATCAAGCATCTCACCGCTAAAAACTCTATCAAACATCCTCTGAAAATGTGTCAAATAAAGCATAACTAACTAAGCACTCCTAATCCGTACGTAAGCACCCGTAAATAAAAGCAAAAAAGACATCGTAAGGCAACTGAATTCCCCAAGATGTTCTTATCTCGAGATAAGATCATTGTGTGTCCGCGCGTCAAGAGATAAAATCGCTCGTTTGCATATGTGGTTTGGATACAGCCTGAGTCCGGTCGAACCCTCCCCTCTTCCCCACTCCGCCACGGCCACTCTCTATGTAACGTAAGCAACTCACTTGACCAGAATAGAAGAAAATAAACATATAACTACAATGTCCGAGAAATACAGCGAGGAAATCAAACATACTAGAAATAATATACATCCTAACAAATACATCGTCCGAGTCATAAAGAACATGCGTTCCTGTTATCTCTACGTATCAACAGTAACTAACTTGATCAAATTTGTCTTAACATTAAACTACAATGACCGAGAAATACAGTGTCTGAGTCGGTAACAAAGAACATACATCCTAACCTGTACGTTCGATAAAAGGTTCAAAGATCAAGTCATCCTATATCTAATTCATTCACAAATCATACCTTCACTAAATATCACCAATCTAAATACTCCACTAAAAGCATACACCCACATCATCGTCTATCCAAATCCTTCACTATCAGCATATTCGATCGAGTCACAAAAAACCTCCGTTCACGGGCTAGCTCTATGTACCAACAGTACCTCCGTGACCCAAATAGAACAGAGCACTCGAGATAAGATCCAACAAATGCATTAGCCGAGTCACAAAAAACCTCCGTTCATGGTATCTCTACGTATCATCAGTAACTAACTTGACCCATTTGTCTTAACATATAACTACAATGTCCGAGAAGTACAGCGTCTGAGTCAGTAACAAATAACAAACATCCTAACCAATACATCCGATAAAAAGGATCAAAGATCTAGCCATCCTATATCTAATAATTTCACTAAATGCATACATCCTATTTCCATCACTGAAAGCAATCATCCTAAATCCTTCACAAATAACATACATAGAGTCACTAATTATCCAGGGCGATTTTCGTACCCCTGTTTTGGAAGGGCGGTTTTCGTACCCCGTTTTTGGCAGGGCGGTTTTCGTACCCCGTTTTTGGCAGGGCGGTTTTCGTACCCCGTTTTTGGCAGGGCGGTTTTCGTACCTATATATACTACTAAAGTAAGTAGGAGGCATCATCGAATTGTCGTGAAAAAATTTGGTCGATTGAAATTGGAAGTGTGTTTCAAAACTGCAAAGGATAGATCAAAATGTAGAGTCAAGTGCAGATATTTGTTATGCATTGTATAAAACAGTGACTGAATATCATACATAAGATAGGTTAGGTTAAGTTTTTGGATGATTTACTAGATGAGAATTGGATGTGTGTGTATCAAACTGCAAAGGATTGATCAAAATGTAGAGGTAAGTGAGCTATGTATTATGCATCGTATAAAACATTGACTGAAAAAAAAAAAAACGTACATAAGTTAGTTTAGGTTAGGATAGGATG
>SDVV010043346.1:0-10258 GCA_016164225.1 Gammarus roeselii
GTCCCTCTCAATGGGCGTGGTGTCCTAATACCTTGACCTTATTGGCAAACATACAATTTAGGCCATTAACCAATTTTGTTGGCTCCTTCCATCTGTCTGTTAATTTGGGTTAACCTGAGCTTAACACTTCCCCCTTCTGCGTTATTGGATTCAGGCCACACAATGCTAACTCGTCGAGTTTTACAGGATGCCCAAATAGCACATCACTCGTCAATGTCTCTTGGTCATGATCTCCCATATGGGGACCACCTGCTTTCCTAAACATACTCTGGAGGGGAATCGAAAAATATGTAAGGCAAGGGATTTTTTCGTGTAACTTAAGCTAGGGTTAACAGGCCTAAGGCCTACACTGTTTTTTCGGGCAGACAGACACTCAATCTTTATTGTAATGTTTGGTTAGACATTGTGTCACATATGTGCTAGCAGAGGCTGGTCATAACACCTATTACAAAGCCCATGTCTTGGCAGAGTGCTCCACATGAACGAAATGTCGACGCACGTACTTCCCAAGGAGCCGGTTCCTGGACCTTCCTGCCTCCTAGCTGAAATCTGATCTGTTGTGAATTGATCATACTTAATCTTACTTACCGATAAACTCCTCCATCCCGGAGGACCACAGTTTTCTTTGCTCACTTTGAGTAGGACACATATGTGATCTCTCCCTATATCCCTTCGTCCGCCTTCTCATTGCCCACCATCCCACAGTAGCCTGGAACTCAGCACAAACGAACGTTTTTGTTTCTGGAGAACAATCGCACAAGCCAGCGCCTGATTGCTGAGACAACAGGATGGCAATTGTTGAAAATCTCCAGGGTTTGAAGCGCACTAAGCGAATCACTAACAATTTAGATAGTGGCGTCTGGGAAAGTATCGGCCGCCAAAAGGGCGTCGGCAATTGGCCGTGAGTTCAGCAGTGAAAATTGACGCTGATGACGGGAGTCTCCTAGCGACGACGCGCCCGGGAAGTACTGCTGGAGAGCCCACAACATCGTCGTGTTTTGATCCATCAGTGAAGATATGCAAGCTATCAACGTGATGAGACTCCGCAAGAGCTATAAAAATAGCACGAAGATTTTGGGGTGCAACATCTGCCTTTCGGCCAGTAAAACTGTGAAGGCAGAGCATATTTTCTGGTATACGCCGGATGACTGAATGCATACTAACCTCTTGCAAGGCATCCTTGTTTCCCATCGCAACTTCGTTCCCCTCCTCAGAAGGTGTTTTTTCGACATAACCTTCCGCGCTTTTAGGACTTCTCTCATCCTTGGGTCTTCCCGCTATCCCGGGGAGTGATGGGGACAGAATCCTGACTTCTTAGAGACCACAGTAATTCCTGAAGCACCCGTGCAGGAAAATGCGCTATAAGTCAGTGCTACTTCGAGTTTCGGAGGGGAAGTGGTTTGGGTTTAAGCGCTAGTTACTACAGTCAATCTATTCTGATCTAGTGGATCAACCGAGTCCATTCATAGCCAGTCTCCTCGCAATGGCGATGGAGGGACTCAGTCCCCCCATCCGGCCTAGGATGCTAAGAGACTCTGGAAAATCATTGTTTCAATTGAAACCTTTATTTCGCTGCAGGCCTTCCTCATCGCATTCACCTCAGAGTTCCTGCCGCGACTGCTGTACAAGTATGAGTACGACTGGACCCTGAAGGGCTACGTCAACTTCACGCTAGCCAACGCACCTAACGGCACCATGTCCGAGGAGTGCAGGTCAGGTTCAACAATAGGCTTAATCGCAGACATGGCTTTGTATACAGGTCCTTTTGACCCCTGCAACTTGGACACTAAATGTTGTAAGATAAAAACTAGAATGGAGACACTGACAGATTTCCCTTTATGTCATCTCGGATGTCTTCAAATCTATTAAATAAGTGTTCGGTTATGGCATTGCATATCCTGATCCTGTGTTCCAACAAATGCATGGCATTGCTATATCGCATATCAAAACTGTCATGGCCTAGGATCTTTATTTTATGGCCTTTAGGATATAAATGGTAAATGCCTCCTTTAACTATAAGTCTGCTTGAAAGGTTCGCATGCCAGTTATTCTTATCAAATCCTATGCCACAGGTACCGTGGCTACCGGGACCAGAGTGGGGCGCACACCACTTTCTTCTGGCGGCTGTTGGCCATCAGGCTAGGCTTCGTCATCGCTTTCGAGGTCAGTCAAATCCTGCAGAAGTCGAACCCTGTCCCTGGGAGCTTTAGAACATATAGCTAGTACGTAAAGACGTAAGGATGCTCATCCTGAATACAAGAGAGGAAAACGTTAAGAGTTAATCTCGAAATCTAATCGATCTTTGATACAATCTTGTGTTAATGTTGTTGTTGTTCAACCCCAGCTCCTCCTGCGATGAAGGAGCCACAGCCGCTGCAATGCCCGGAATCCGGGAACCCACTGACACATGCATGTTGGGGATGTTTCAGCAGGTGCAGGCCGTTATATTAGGCCTACATCCCTGAGAAAGTTGATGCTGTCTTGCGGGTGTTTACACATCGCGCACCGACGGGATGTTATGGTTGACCCTGCAGAGTGCGATGGTTGGGCACGTTAACGTAAAAAGTGATCATTTGAAATATACTGTGGCTTTGATGGACTGGAATTCGAGCTTAACTCTCATCGTTTTCCTCTCGTGTATTCAGGATGAGCATCCTTACGTAGGTATGCAACGTCTTTATGTACTATTATCCATACGTAGGTATGCTTCATCCTTACGTACCATAGAGCAACTTTTTACCTGTCATTCTTCGTATGCACCGTTATATCTTCAAAAAGGTTATTCTTCTATCAGTGCCAAAAGGACGATGACTCCAGCGCGCTTGAAAGCCTCGTCACTCACTCTAATCTAATCTTCTAAAATTTATTGTTATGTAGCCCGACCTAAATTCGGCAGCCTAACCCTCTGCTCGTCCCTCCCTCTCTAGCACGTGGTGTTCGGAGTGTGTCGCCTCATAGACATCCTTGTGCCTGACGTGCCTCAGTCGCTTGAGATAAAGATCAAACGGGAGCGATACCTGGCCAAGCAGGCGTTAGCGGACTCTGACACCATCATGCAGGTGAGCGGTGTGGGAGCACCGGTGATGAGTTGGGCGTTGAGAACGACGTGGGACCATCGCAGATGAGATAGGCGTTGAGAAAGATGTGGGACCACCGGTGATGAGATGGGCGTTGAGAATGATGTTGGACCACCGGTGATGAGATGGGCGTTGAGAATGACTTGGGACCATCGCTGATGAGGTGGGCGTTGAGAATGCTGTGCCACCACCGGTGATGAGATGGGCGTTCGTTGAGAATGATGTGCCACCACCGGTGATGAGATGGGCGTTCGTTGAGAATAATGTTGGACCACCGGTGATGAGATGGGCGTTCGTTGAGAATGCTGTGCCACCACCAGTGATGATATGGGCGTTCGGTGAGAATGATGTGGGACCACCGGTGATGAGATGGTCGTTCGTTGAGAATAATGTGGGACCACCGGTGATGAGATGGTCGTTGGTTGAGAATGATGTGGGACCACCGGTGATGAGATGGGCGTTGAGAATACTGTGACACCCCTGGTGACGAGATTGGCGTTGAGAATGATGTGGGACCACCGGTGAGAAGTAGAGTCGTGAATGTGAGGAAGTGCCACCGCAATCTACGGGAGATGGTAGAAGGAAATTTCGTTATGCATTCTAACGTGTTTTTTTGTTTGCATGTTGGCAGCGAGGTGGTGTTCGATTCGGAGTGAGGCATTTGCAGCGACATACACTTGGAACGAATAGCATTGTTCCGACCACAGGTATTCGTCTGAAAATTCTAAGCTACATTCTGGAACGCTGCTTGTATTTTTTAGCTTATGACTAACCCGTTCTTAAATTTTTGTTACACCATACAAGGAAACAATTGGAGATAACTAACTATGGTGAGATTGTGGCTTGTTAAGTTTATGTTGAATTGATTTTATTGTTGTAATTGCAGACGTATTTATCAATTAAGTCCTTACTAACCCCGTTTCATTTGTATTAACACTCTAGGTAAATTCAGTAGGGTAGCTTCAACACAATTGGCTTACTAACAATTTACTAACAAAAGGTTGCAAAATTTTTATGTAAATTCAGGTGCTTACAAATATTTTTTACCGTGGTTGAAATAATAAACAGAAAATAGAAAATATGCTAAACTCCTTACATTCACTGGGGATGCGTTGCTGCTGAAGTGACACTCGATAAAAATCCATGCAAACGTGAAGAGGCAGCCAAAATTTTTTAGCGGTCACTAACCACAAGAATGCAAAGAACCCGTTGTGTTTTTTCCATAATTAGCAATAATAATGATAGTCATCGAGCCAAATCACTTTTATACTTGAAAATTCGATGGATTTGTTAGAAGTGCAAAGGTTCAATTTGAAGCCTCTTTGGTCTCCTGCCTCAGGTGGCCCAGGGCACCAATGATGACGATGGTGTGGATGGGGGCGCTAATCTTGGAGGACAAGGGGGCGAGGCAATGCTACCCTGTTATCCTCAGCTGTACACTCCAAAATCGTCTCTCAAGTATAAAACCTCTCCCTCAACTTCGATACGACAGCGTAGCTCTGATCTTTCGAGTCCCGTTCGTAAGGAGGCGTCCCTGTATTCGATGCTGCTCAATGACGGCTCAACTGTTAACTGCGTCTTGCGGGAGGGCGAAACGGAGCTTGTCAATGCCGACAACGCATCGACCTCTTCAGGGCAACCGCACAAGTCTCCTTCTTTTGCCGCCGTGTCAGACGCAGCCCTTTTCTCGAGTCTGATCTTCCCGAGCTGCGTCTCGCAACAGCAGCAAAAGTCCACCTCCACCTCCCTGCAGATCAACCAACAACCAGACTCGTCCCCTTGCTCGTCCCTGGATCTATCGTCCCCCAACAGGTCTCTGAAATACAGCACCATGTCTCCTTCTTCATCAGAGCAAGTGCCCAACTTTGCCAACGCCGCCAACAGCAACTATCCCAACCTGACGTCCATGATGGGCTCTCAGAGAGCTGTCAACCCATTCATCCAAGCTATAAACCTCACCACATCCATCCCAGAGATTGTAGCTTATGAAGTGGATGACTCTAATCAAGTAGTTACGAGTTCCTCCACTTCTCGTCTGACTCAAACCAATTATCTGCCACAAATTGATCTAACTAGCAGTGTTATAACTGGTCAGAAGTTAAACGAAGTAGCAGATCAAATTAATATTGATAAATCTCTTAGTTCTAGCATAGACCAGTCAAGAAGTAGACAAGAATCTCCTTTGAATCAACACAAAAAGACTTTATATCCAAATCTGTCTGTGGAATCTTCTTCTGGTACAATTTGTAGTCAAGTTTTTTCCGCCCCTCCGGATGACCCTATCCCCGTTATAGTGGCTCCAGAGTCCTCCAATGTTGTGCCTCATCCTCAGGATTGTGGGAATCCTCTACACGAATCCGTCCAGCTACAGTCAGTGGCAAAAGGAGGGTCGCTATCCCACTCTGAGATACCCTTGGTTCAGCCTAGTATCAGTCAACAATCCCCCGATCTATCAAGTCAACGACCCTCTGCTACTGTCATCAACTCTCCCGCTACTTTCTACCTGGCAAATGCCTTAAGCGATGTCTCTAGTAACGCAACACTCGACCAGAGGAACGTTGAAATCAATGTCTCTAGTAACGGTACTCTTTCCCTGGCAAACTCTCTTGGCACTGTCTCTTGTAACGCTACTATCAAACAGGCCAATGCTCCTAGCAATGTTTCTAGTAATACCATTATCTATGATGCAAATGCTCCTAGCACCATCTCTAATAACGTTAATATACCGCCACAAATAAAAGCTAGCAATCTTGGTCCGATTCCTGCTCCTCCTCAGAGAAGAAAAAGATCCAGTCCCCCTAAGCCTCCCCTGAGGACTTCGTTGTCTACGGAGAAGCAAACTAGCTCGAATGTTCCTCTTCGGAGACTCCTGAGAAATCACACTGTGGACAGCCACGACGTTCCTATGACCAGGTCTCTAGCAAATGAGGGGACTGTAAACGAACGGGTTCTCATAGACGCTTCTAAATTGAGTAAATCTACCATGGAAAACAGTCCAGATTCATTTTCCACAGCTACTAATAGTAACAGATTGGAAAATAACACTAGAATCATTCCTGCTATTCCAGAGCGACCCATAGTGGATGATAAGTCACGTTCTAGTTCAAAGGTTCATGCAGCCAACTCTGTATCATCATCGGGGTTCCAGTCCTTGAACCAAATAGACGGTGACCTCAACCTTCGTTTCCTTCATTACCAAAGTGACCCTCCAACCCCCCCGACAGATAGCATTTGCAGAGTAGACTCCACTACTCTCAGCTGTCTTCCTTTGGTGGACCTACCCCCTGGCGGTGGTTCGACACACCGGGGGCCAAGAAGACCACCACCGGTGCCACCAATCACAGTCAATCAAGAACTTGCGCCTCCCGCAATCTCTGGCGTACAGGAACGGAGCACTGACCCTCCTCCTGCACTCACCTCAAGAAGAGCGCAGCGAGGAACGCTAAGACGGAGCAGTGCTGTTGTGCCTCCAACACCCCCACCCAGATTCATTAAGGCCGTCTCGGAGACCTAGCGCTAACTTTTTGTCCAGTAAAATGTAGGCCTGTGTCAGGCGCTAGCCCCATGAAATCCCCAAAGAGTGATGAGAGCGGAAAATAGGTCCCACGACCGGACCAGTTTAAACGGATCTAGAACTTTTACAAACTTGAACCTCCCAAGTAATCGCCTGACAGCTTCTGTTGTCGGAGCTTCAATAGCCTGTATTCTTAGGCTGAAGTTTTTGACGGTGACGGTGACTAAATCAAACAACACTGTGGGGAGTACAGAAATCCACAAATGCTTGTGGTGGCGTCAAACCTTGCATTCAGACCCACATGGATTGATCAACTGAAATATTAAGGGGTGACATGTAGCGCAGGTCACGCGTATTTTTTATAAAGTATACATATTGTGAATCACTCTTTTTTGCTGCTGTGGCGTGTATTATCGTTGTGTACGCTGTTGTGGTTTATTTTATTACGTACATCGTTGTTTTGTTTGCAACGGGAATGAGATCTGTATATATTGTTTACTGTAGCATTGTGAAACGGGCTCGTATCTATGCTACTGCGGTATAGAATACTGGTATATGCAAAAACATTGTGCGGTGTACACTACTGGTTTATGCCAAGATATTATGCTCAGTGATGCTGTTTACAAAACTTCTTTGTACCATTCTATTGTTTCGAATGACATCGTGCATAGTGTAGTTACCGAGAATCATATCGTACTCAGATCTATGTTTTACAGTGCTCTTGTACACATTGTTGTTGTGCTCTGATAACTTGTTTGTGCGTGATGATGTGTTGAGGAGGTTTTCTCTGTGTGTATAGTGTGTATTGTGGTCATGTTTCAGCACGGAAGGAATTTGACCAACAGAAACAAGCAACTTCAGTTTTCGTTAGTTTTGATGTTGTAAAAATAATTACTCTGTTTGTTGTTAGCAGTATGAAAAGATACAAAGTTAGAAGACCATTGTGAGTATTTTAATTATCTGCCGCTTAACGCAATCACGTATTACTTTACTAACAAATTAATTTCAGATGGTCAATGCTAAATATCTCTTGCATGTTGTTTTGGAGAGGAATTAATTCAAGAAGCAGTAGCGAAAAATAAAACGGAAGCAATCACTTGATCAACATCAAACCTGAATCACAAAATTTTGCTATAAATTGGAATCACCGCAACATCTTATGTCTAGAATTCATTCTATCGCCTGTCAAGACACAAACATCATAAGAATAGTACTTCCAAAGCTGAATTGATGTCTGAAAAATTTTCAAATTGTTTTGCTGAAAGTTAATCATAAAGACTATTCCTCCATGCTGTACCCAATTAGCAGGGACGCAGGAACGGAGGTCCGTTTTGTTTTGAGAACTTTTTTGTTTCTGTCCCCGGGAGTGGAGCCTGAGTCCTTCAGTCTTAAGACGAGCTCTGCTTCTGAGCTACAAAGGATGGTTGTTTTTTTGTTTCCCTTGTAGGGGGCGCCCCCCTTTTCTCTCATTAACCCGTTACAGCTCTGTGGTTCCGTCTATGCTCTGTGGGTGCCCCTCCCCTCTTGGCATCTGTTGGGTTCACAGGTCTCACAGAATTTGCACTGTTTCATGCAACTTTTTCATATGACTCTCGTTATTTTCATACATGCTTTTCTCATGCGTTAGGTTCCCTACACTGAGTGTAGGTCGCATGCATGGAATCTCCGTTTCTAGTCTCTTCTTTATGTTCTTCATCAGTAGGCGTAGGGGCGCCATGCCCCTAGCTTATTAAGGACGACTTCGAATCCTTGAGGCTCTGGAGCAGGGTAGGCAGTTTGGTAATTCTCTTTACTGCCACCCGAGAAGTGCTAAGACCATATGGTCTCAGCAACTTAGGAGTTCCTGTACCCCCTGTGGCACCCTTGTATACCTTTGATATTCGCCGCATGTAGGACAATGCCTTTACGCAGTAGTAAACCTAACTATTATATTGAAAAACATAAAACTTTAGACTGGTGGTTTGACGATCAGCGTCGGAAGGAGGTTAGCTCCAGCGCGCTAGAAAACCATTGCAAATCTAATCTGTGGGTGCACCTATCACCGCAGAGCGAGGTGTTTCAGGAGACCAATATCAGATCTATGTTCGATGCAACTTTGTTAATCTACACATGTCTGTCGATCATAGCTTTGAAAATAGGTTGTTCAATAATTTTCAAAACAAATTAAGGGTAGAGCTATTCTATTGACACGTCATCGTTGTGAGAACAAGATTTTTTTTAATGCGTTTAGTTCATTTACCAAAGTAAGTAGCTCGAACTTTTTAGTCTTTTTAGAATTAGTCAATGACATGTGAACTGAACACTCGTGTCATTTCTCTCCTTATTTACACCGGATCTTGATAGGCCGTTGTGTCTTCAATGGTGACAATTTTTTATTTATTTTAATGATCCAAACATTTATGATCAAAGTCTCACAAGTTGCCACCGCCCACAGTTAACAGTATCTTAGTTGTTTCTCTACGATTGACTCCGTAACCAGACGTATTTGACATAGACGATTTTAGAGGTACTTGACCCTCGTGATTGTTGAAGAGGTAGCTACTCTGCCTTCATAATAAAACACCTCAAACCATCAACGAACAGCTGATAAGTACAAACTGGTACTAATGAACACGAATGGATGTCACGAACCTCCTGCTTTCACACCTCCTCCCATAGATTATGGAGGCGTTACTCTCTACGTCCCCTATCACTCTAATCTAATTTACCATTTGAGTCCACTAGGAGCAGCAATCGTACGCCCGGTGTGGAAGGCTATCACTTGGACTAATCTTCTCAAGACCGGCCACTCGTACTAAGCCAAAGCCACGTTAAAGTACAGGTTGGAACATTTCAGTCGTGTTCTCCATTAGTGAGGAAATATGACCAATAAGAAAACATAAAACTTATATCGAAGCATAAAAATTTACAAGTTAGCTTTTAGTTTTTCGTACTGTTTGTTCTACCATTGTAACCACAGACGTGGAGCCCAATTCTTTCTCGGACCATCATGAAATAAACTGCACCATTAACATCAAAAAAGAGGAGAAACAAGTATACAAAATAACCTGTCGTACATAAAGAAATTAGACCGCGAAAAATTTCAGAACACAACTAGTGGCAAAGGACGAGATGATAAAACCGATACATTGCACAGATAACGTCACAGAGCAAGCCCAATTACTCACAGACTATCTTGTGGCTATCTATCTGTGGCGCCAACGAAAACTAAAACAATGAAAAGCATGCCGGTTAAATGGATTACAGAAAAACTGCGAAACGAAATTGCACTTGAAAAATATCTCAAACGCAGAGCAAAACGAAGCATCACTTGGTTAGAATTATTTCGAATTCAAAGTCAAAAGTCAATTGTTCCCCATAAAAGAAATCATCTCTCCTACTTATCTTGGGGTGGATGGATGCTTATTCATTTTATAGATCATTAACACTTTATTTTAGTATTTTATTATTTCTTCTTGCTTGGGCTCTATTATTTTTCTCTGCCCTTTTTTCATGGTGATGAATTTTAAATTTGTTATCATTATTATTATATGTAACGAGGTTGGTTGAGAGAAGGTGACCCAGGGAGAGGAGGTACTCGTGGGATCCGCGGGACTCGAGGACCCGGGGTTTCGGGAGCCCGGGGGACTTGGGAGACCGGGTGGATTTGGGGTGGTCCACTTGGATC
>SDVV010043347.1:0-10258 GCA_016164225.1 Gammarus roeselii
TCACAAACCTTTGCCACTCACGAGTACGAGTCACGAGTGGTCACAGACCTTTGCCACTCACGAGTCACGAGTAGTCACAGACCTTTGCCACTCACGAGTCACAAAAAGTCATTGACCTTTGTCACTCACGAGTCACGAGTAGTCACAGACTTTTGCCACTCACGAGTCACGAGTAGTCACAGACCTTTGCCGCTCACGAGTCACGAGTACTCGCAGACCTTTGCTACTCACGAGTCACGAGTAGTCACAAACCTTTCCACTTCAGAGTCACGAGTAGTCACAGACCTTTGCCACTCACGAGTCACGAGCAGTCACAGACCTTTACCACTCACGAGTCGTCACAGACCTTTGCCACTCATGAGTCACGAGTAGTCACAGACCTTTACCAGTCACGAGTAGTCACAGACCTTTGCCACTCGCGAGTCACGAGTAGTCACAGACTTTTGCTACTCACAAGTCACGAGTAGTCACACTTCTTTGCCACTCACGAGTCACGAGTAGACACACTCCTTTGCCACTCACGAGTCACGAGTAGTCACAGACCTTTGCCACTCGCGAGTCACGAGTAGTCACAGACCTTTGCCACTCACGAGTCACAAGTAGTCACAGACCTTTGCTACCCACGAGTAGTCACACTCTTTGCCAGTCACGAGTTGTCACAGACCTTTCCCACTCACGAGTCACGAGTAGTCACAGACCTTTGCTACCCACGAGTAGTCACACTCTTTGCCAGTCACAAGTAGTCACACTCCTTTGCCACTTACGAGTAGTCACACTCCTTTGCCACTTACGAGTCACGAGTAGTCACTGAATTTTGCCACTCACGAGTCGTCACAGACCTTTAGAGCTTTAGCACGTCTCCCCACAAGATGGTCGTTAACGAGTTAGCTTTCGTCGATGCCCTAACACGAGTCATTGAAGAAGCATCGTTCATAAGTTGTCATGCAGACGCCGTAGTCGTGATACGGCTATTATTGTTCCTTTTGAAAAGTGGAGTACTTAATACGACATGGCAACCACAGTGCCCTGCTGGTGGGCTCACTAACTGCCATGTCATTAAATGAGTATTTTAATGTTTAATAACAGTCTCTTCGCGAATATGGCGTCTCATTGACATCTTCTAAACGAGAATGGAAACAACGAATAGATGTTATGGCCCGTTTTAGGGCACCAATGAAAGAAAATACGTTGGCGCTCACCAGCTCTCCAGATATTGATGTCATCATCATTCGGTCTTGACTAGTGTTTTTTAAGTCCTGGTTGAACGAATGCAGAAAACAAGTTCAGTATACTGCACTTGATATTGTTCGATGCACATATTGATATCAATTAAACGCTGGTAATTTCTTTTTTTTTTCATAATACCAGATTGCTGATGAACACTATAGAGATCTTACTCCTTGTTGGATCCACCTGATCATAATGCCATCTGTCCTGAGGTTTACATATTCAGTATGGTTGACTTTACATGCATCAATATTTGTTATTATAATTGGGTCTGCGTTTCAGTGCAGCTCGGCGCACATGGCTGTTTCGGCTATCCCCCGCCGTCGTTATGAGAAGCTCATTGACGACTACTAATTATTATCAGTAATACGTGGGGAAAGGGATATGTGACTCGTTGTTAGGGTATAGTATTAAATTGAAATTGGTAACAGGTGTGTGGCAAGGATAATATTTTGGTTATACTGTGGTTGACAATAAAATTGGGATATGAATCAAAAGATGCTTGAAAGTGTTACAGCTCGAAACAATGAGTATCAAACAACTACTGCTACTGATAATGTTGTTGCCCACCGTGTCGCATGAAACAAAAGCTATACATACATAAAATTCAAACCAATCTTACCACAGTATTATATAAAGTATCATCGCATCGCGCTTCAACATAAGTATAAAAATACACACGCCACTATGACACGAACATCATGATAAATCACTATTCAGCACCTAGGAAATAAGTCTACCAGGAATTGGAAATTCGTACAAAGTAAACCTGCAATACACTATTCCAATTCACCCGTTAACAAGATATCGCGACTCCTAATATTGCGTACCTTCACCCACGCAATCTGGGTGTAAGCTGATGTCGTCATTCATAAAGCCAACACCGATAATTCCACGAAAGGGTGGGTCTTGTACCGTCCGATTATCAAGTGAAGAGATGTCTCTACTGATCTTTACCCACGCAGGAGCGGATCCAACATAGGTCTTCCCTTTGTATTGGAACAATTTCTCTGTCTCAGAGATGACCCTAAATCCGTTACAGATTACAGTGAATGAAGTCACCCCTACAGATGGGTTTTCGACAGCTGTTAGTGTCATTTCAAAGAGAATAAACTCATGGTTTTTGTTGCATGATGTGAGGGCACCTGCAATAGAGGTAATGCTGACGCACAGTGGTTTTCGTTGCATGACGTGAGGGCACCTGCTATTGAGGTAATGCTGACGCACAGTGGTTTTCGTTGCATAATGTGAGAGGCACCTGCAATTGAGGTAATACTGACGGTCAGTGGTTTTCGTTGCATAATGTGAGAGGCACCTGCAATTGAGGTAATACTGACGCACAGATGTTGTGAGTTTTTTACTATTGACCTCCTAATTAATAATTTGGGTAACTAAGACAGAAATAAAACACTCACAATTGCTACGGTTCTTTAATCAACGAGTCAGTGAAATCCTAACATACTCTACGATAAAGGGATCAAAGATCCTACACCAATACTCAACTTTAGGTCCTTCTGCGGTGGTCGCCGGGGTTGGTCTGATTTGTCCGTTCCGCCCTTGACTAACTGTACCCAATCACTTAAAATCTTACAAAAAGGGGAGGCGCCTCGCGTTAATGTTTGAGATTGGAATTGTCCAATGAGAAAAGCTCGACCTTTAGCTAACTGCTAAAGGGCGTGTCTTCGGATTTACTGGTGTCCCATTGGCACCCAAGTTATTTTATTCTTTTTATAGTTAACACATGGCCCTCAGCAATTCTATAGCAGGCACCGAAATGCTGACCGTTCCACTTGTTGTACAGGCACAGATGGCATACACTTACAAAGGCTCTCGTCTACGTAACGTAACCCGGGACAGACGTTATCCTAACAGACACAAGAAATGCTGACGTCTCCACTTGATTGACAGGCACAAATGGCCTACACTTACAACGGTTCTCGTGTGAGTAGAAGAAATACACAAAACGTACAGATTTAAAACTAGGCATCTATGTAGATATCAACACGACGGCGTTATTTAGTACAACGAAACCATCCTACGCTTACAGTAATATGTTTGGAATGCTACCCAGGGCCCGTAGTCGCTGAGAGCAGCGAGTATACATAAATATATGTAAACCGATATGCAATGTTTATAACACAGAAGCGTTGGAAACAACAATGGAACTGTACGGTTATGGTTTTCGTTGCATGATGTGAGGGCACCTGCTATTGAGGTAATGCTGACGCACAGTGGTTTTCGTTGCATAATGTGAGAGGCACCTGCAATTGAGGTAATGCTGACGCACAGTGGTTTTCGTTGCATGACGTGAGGGCACCTGCTATTGAGGTAATGCTGACGCACAGTGGTTTTCGTTGCATTATGTGAGGGGCACCTGCAATTGAGGTAATGCTGACGCACAGTGGTTTTTGTTGCATGATGTGAGGGCACCTGCAATTGAGGTAATGCTGACGCACAGTGGTTTTCGTTGCATAATGTGAGAGGCACCTGCAATTGAGGTAATGCTGACGCACAGTGGTTTTCGTTGCATAATGTGGGAGGCACCTGCAATTGAGGTAATACTGACGCACAGAAGCGTTGTAAACAACAATGGAACTGTTCGGTCATGGTTTTCGTTGCATAATGTGAGAGGCACCTGCAATTGAGGTAATGCTGACGCACAGTGGTTTTCGTTGCATAATGTGAGAGGCACCTGCAATTGAGATAATACTGACGCACAGAAGCGTTGAAAACAACAATGGAACTGTCCGGCCATGGTTTTCGTTGCATAATGTGAGGGGCACCTGCAATTGAGGTAATGCTGACGCACAGTGGTTTTCGTTGCATAATGTGAGGGGCACCTGCAATTGAGGTAATGCTGACGCACAGTGGTTTTCGTTGCATGATGTGAGGGGCACCTGCAATTGAGGTAATGCTGACGCACAGTGGTTTTCGTTGCATGATGTGAGGGCACCTGCAATTGAGGTAATGCTGACGCACAGTGGTTTTCGTTGCATGATGTGAGGGAACCTGCAATTGAGGTAATGCTGACGCACTGTGGTTTTCGTTGCATGATGTGAGGGCACCTGCAATTGAGGTAATGCTGACCCACCGTGGTTTTCATTGCATGATGTGAGGGCACCTGCTATTGAGGTAATGCTGACGCACAGTGATTTTCGTTGCATAATGTGAGAGGCACCTGCAATTGAGGTAATACTGACGCACAGAAGGGTTGAAAACAAAAATGGAACTGTACGGCCATGGTTTTTGTTGCATGATGTGAGGGCACCTGCTATCGAGTTAGTGCTGCCGCACAGAAGCGTTGAATGCAACAATGGAACTGTACGGCCAGGATTCATGTTATCAATGGGTAACACCTCAAAGGTTTCAATAAAAAGGTAGCACAATGGCAGGTCAACATGCTGAGTCGCCTACTAAAACACTTTGGAGGGTTGATGGAAAACTCGCCAAATGAACCTTGACACGAGGATTTGCAAGCATGCGATAAATCTAACCCAGTGAGAAGATGAAGACCTACAGATTATTTTGCATGGGTTAACAAGACCGTAAATGAATGAAGCGTAAAAGCAAAGGGCTTTAACCCGTGTAGTCTGTCTCATCGATAACAAACTTTTATTTTTACACGCATCAGACGTCTGCGCTGTTTCTCTTGACAACGTCGTATTTTCTGACCCCAGTTCGGTAATCACTTTTCTCATAAATTAGCTTCAACACTAGCCCTTTTTGGGTGTCAAACAATCATGAAAAGGAACAATAGGCTTGACCGAGAACAGACCCTTGTGGAACGTCTCGCGTTGTAACACAGTGGAAGTCCGAGGCTCAATGCGATATTACCATTCAAATTGCTTGTAAAAAAATTGTAAATTACGTTGCTTATTTTTTTTACGATGAAACCAACACGTTTGTTAGGCAATAAACACTTTGGTCTGATCCCTTGCCGAGGAGTTTCTTGTAAACGTAGACAGTAAATGCCACTAAAGATTGTTCGGTATTAGCTACGAATATGAAGATCGATGAATGCGACTCTCGTATACCATGAGAAGAGGTCAGCCAAAAACAAGGAAGTATCCTCATTAATTATATTTCACAATCCCGGGCAGAGTAAAAGTATTTCAATTGTGATCGCCTATCTTGAAGACTTCCCCCCCCCCCCTCTATACTCTCAGTATTAGAGTGGGGGAGCCACTCTAATACTTGCAGTATTAGAGTGAGGGAAAGAATACCATCTATTGTAAGTATTTTTCCATTTAGATCATGATAGTGTTACCAGGTGTATTATTGGGCCCTCGTGTCACGATATTGCTTTGTGACGCAAGAACGTCGGTGAAGCTGTTATTAAAGTGGACGTTGTTAGTAAACGCGCTCTGGAATGCCATATCAGCGACGTTGATTTACCTTTCTTGTATTCAGTCTTTACTGGAATGGATGTTGTGTTGTGTGACCTTCTTGAAGCAAAAAGAAGTTGTATAACTCACGGGTTGAGGCTAATTTGTACAAACGCAATTTTTTGTTAGTGTAACAGGTGGTAACCTGTTACGTGAGAGCAAGTATATTGTAACTATTCATCATATAGACTGTAGCCTGCAGTCCCTGTCGTAGCTAATATTTGCAGCAGAGGCAGGTTTGTATAATGTAGCTTCAAACGTTGTGTAGCCGGAGGGACTTGTCTCGTGTAGGAGTGAATGTTTTGCAACAGGCGAAGGACTGTGCCATGTGGATGCCTGCATAATGATAAAAGCAGATGTAAAGTTGCGCTGCAGGTGCACGCCTGTGCCAGGTGCACGCCTGTGCCAGGTGCAAGCCTGTGCCAGGTGCAAGCCACCGGCCGAGACCAGGTAAATGGAGCTTTGTTTGCTTGAGAAATCCCAGGTGCAGACACCGAGTGTGTTTGTGTGAAGAAACCCAGCTGTGCGCCGCACCATCTGGCCATGGGAAGGCCGCGTGGGAGGACTTACATAAAAAAACTACCTTTGGCTCCTGCCCCCTCTCCTTCCCCCTCCCTTTAGGCTGGCTCATTCGTCCATCATGAATTAAAGCCTCTGTTGGCAGTTATGGGGGCTGAAGAGGGAAACGTGTCTATAAGTGAGCTAGCTTTCTTTTATCAATGGTCTAGTAATGATCTAGCAATAGCCTAGTAATGATCTAGCAATGGTTCAGCAATGGCACAGCAATGATCTAGCAATGGTTCAGCAATGGTTCAGCAATGATCTATCTAGTAATGGCCTAGTAATGATCTAGCAATGATCTAGCAATGGTTCAGCAATGATCTATCTAGCAATGGCCTAGTAATGATCTAGTGGGGATCTAGCAGTGATCTAGTGGGGATCTAGCAGTGACCTAGTGAATATTTAGCAGTGATCTAGTGGGGATCTAGCAGTGACCTAGTGGGGATCTAGCACTGGCCTAGTGAATATTTAGCAGCGATCTAGTGGGGATCTAGCAGTGATCTAGAAATGATCTTGAAATCGCTGAGCAACGGTTGAGCTATGATCTAGCAATGGTTTATAAAGTATCTCTCAATGACCTAATACTGGTCCTGCAATAATCCAGTAGTGATCTAGTAGTGCTCTAGTACTGATCCAGCAATAATCCAGTAGTGATCTAGTAGTGCTCTAGTACTGTTCCAGCAATAATCCAATAGTGAGCTAGTAGTGCTCTAGTACTGTTCCAGCAATAATCCAATAGTGACCTAGTAGTGCTCTAGTACTGATCCAGCAATAATCCAATAGTGACCTAGTAGTGCTCTAGTACTGATCCAGCAATAATCCAATAGTGACCTAGTAGTGCTCTAGTACTTATCCAGCAATAATCCAGTAGTGATCTAGTAGTGCTCTAGTACTGATCAAGCAATAATCCAATTGTGAGCTAGTGGTGCTCTAGTGTTGATCCAGCAATAATCCAGAAGTGATCTAGTAGTGCTCTAGTACTGATCAAGCAATAATCCAATAGTGAGCTAGTAGTGCTCTAGTGCTGATCCAGCAATGATCTAGTTGTGCACTAGTGCTGATCCAGCAATTACAGATAGAAGGATTAGCAACTATTGATAAATGACCTATGAATGGTTTTGCAGTGATCTGGCTAGGGCTTATCAATGATCTACCAGTGGTCAAGCAATTTCCTAGTTGTGATCTAGTAAAGACTTAACAATGGTCTCGAAATCATCTAGTAGTGATTCAGCAATGGTTCAGCAACGTTCATGCAATGATGTGGCAATGGTCGATCTAGCAATGATCTGGGAATGGTTTCGTTCAGTTGATTATCTCTTCCATCGCTAATGAGAATAAATATTATTTTACACTGCTATTGATTTTTTCAACCGAATCATGGGTTTCATATTATTCCAAAGCGTTTCGAGCTCCGTCTGTCCGTCCTTTGTAAAGCTCGAACAAAATCAGAACTCCTCCTACAGGACAAAGTTTCATTGTATGCAATACGCTATTTAAAAGCTCGTGTATTGTACTATATTACTACGAATTTTTTTCCATTTTGATGTGTCAAAAATTTTGCAAAGCATCATTTATCGGCTCTATGGATAATTAATACAATGCAACACCGACTGTTTTCCTAATTTCGAATTGATATATGCAGTGAATTATTGAAAAGGTTTGTTCAGGACTACAATGCACCGATTTTTTTTTCTTAATGCAAATACTGAGTCATAATAAGCAATTTTGGTTCAGATCAGGAAAAAAAAATCTCCTACACTTTTTGAGTTATTAAATTGCAATACATCGCGTGAAAGCTTCTGTAGAGCATTAAGATTAAATCAAGTGTTGTTTTTGACATTAGACTTTCAAATTTGTTAAATTTAGATTTATTGAATGAATAGGTTTTTGCGTTCATTTTCATTCGCCACTTCTCTAACACTTATAAAGCTATCGTCGCATGAAATACCCGGTTGAAATCTCTTGTGTTGAGTATTATAGCGAATTGATTATTCTCTATCACTTGAGATGTTACTAAATGTAGTTCGTGACCTTTTCAAAATAAAAAAATACAAATCAGAATAACCAGTCTCTCCTCCTTCCGTGCAATATATAATTGAAAAACTTCGTGAACCATGCACATTGGTGATTTTTTTTCTGAATTCAAAACCTTGAATGTTTCAACGTACGACTATCAGGAAATGCCCTTTTTGGAAATCCTACGACCTGCAGTTGGCGCCAATCTCCTAGAAATGGAAGGATGCGCTGTCATTATTTGCATAGGAGGATCTGAGGTGTATGTTAATCCAAGGGAATATTGTTATGATCGGCCTCCTCTGGCACAGATTTATAAACTTGGCTAACCAAACATTACCGCGAGAGGTGCGTAGTGTGTGTCCCTAGAAACAGTGTAGGCCTTAGGCCTGTAAACTCCTAGCTTAAGTTACACGAATAATCCCTTGCCTTGCATATCTTTAATTCCCCTCCGATGTTTGTTTAGAGAAACTGGTCGTTCTCCCTCGCAGATCGTGTAACGTAGGAGACATTGACGAGTTGAGGGCCATTAGCGCTCCTGGTAAAACTCCGTGTCAGCAATAGGGGGGAAACTACATCCCATAACACTGTTTAGCTCAGGGGTATCATATGTGGTAAACAATAGATGGGAGGAGCCAACAAAATCCGTTAAAAGACTCAATTGTAGAGGACCAATGAGGTCTGGGTATTAGAAGGCCCGCCTCTTTGGCTGGGCCAAAAATGTGAATTATTCTCTGATTGGAGGATCCCCTTCATATTCATGAACATGGCCCTCCCACATATGATTCAGGGCAGCCCCGAACGATAGAGGGTAGACAGATACTTGCCTTCGGCGACAGCGATCGGTCAGACTCGCTCGAGCACCTACCAGCCTGCGGTCGTAGGCCTTCTACTCTACCCTACGCTCGTCTTACACTTGATACTCATTTACACTTTTGTTACTTTGTGTCCGTTATTACAAATCTATATCCAGTACTCTATTGATAGAGTAACTGTTGTCTTGTTACTTGTTACAAAAAGACTTTTATAAAACCAATGTTTGATCATTCCTACCTTGCTTTACCAAATTATTGCAACCCTGAAACTTGTAACATAACAATATAACTCCGCACCTCTGAGCTTCGGTCGCCATGTCTGTAGCAGCACACCAAAACTTGCTGCGCAAGCGCCTTATATCTCTGGCATCAGGGCCCTATTTCGTGTTTAAACTAGTATTGCATCATGACCGCTCTCTGGTAGTGGGAAATTACCTAGATGATAGCTTCGAAACTTATCGACCCGGCAACCCCTCGCCAAATAAAAATTGTTAAGCCTTATTACCCTTATTCAAAGTTTCAAGCAAATAATGTTTTTTACAATTGATAGACGATGCTGAGAGACATGTTCGTTCCGCTGTGCCTTCTTCTTCATAGAACTGTGAGACTTAACTTCACCTTGTCCTTATATGCATCTTGAATCGGTCATACCGCGATCTGAAGGACGGCTTCATAGTTTATTTCGTAGTACCACCCAAGGGTTTGCTTCTCAAGCGTCCCAATGTTCTACTTTAGGTGAATTGTATGTCAAGTATGCGTCGTCTGCAGCTGATGCCATTAGGCAGCGTAGGATAAATGATGGGCAGCGGCGGCCGAGCGCTGGCCTCGAATGCAGCAGTTGGGTGTTTGAGACATGGCAAACACACCACGTACATTTGTGTGCGGTGTTACGATCGAGCTTCCACGGTTGTGGTTATCGGGTAAATAAAGGTTGTAATGATCAAACATTGGTTTTATAAAAGTCTTTTTGTAACAAGTAACAAGACAAAAGTTACTCTATCAATAGAGTACTGAATATAAAATTGATTGTCATAACGGACACAGAGTACAAAGTGCATATCAAAAAGAAAAGTGTTAGGTGTAAGACGAGCGTAGAGTAGAGTAGGGGGCCTACGACCGATGGCTGTGCCCGAAGGCAAGTCTGTCTGCTCTGTGTGACCGAGGGCAAGTGTGTGTTATCGCTGTGCCCGAAGGCAAGAGTCTGTGCTCGCTGTGCCCGCAGGCAAGGGTCTCTGTGACCGACCGCTGCGGCCGATC
>SDVV010043348.1:0-10258 GCA_016164225.1 Gammarus roeselii
ATGACATTCTGTTACGATTAGGCCGTGGTTACTTTAGTTAAAGAAGATTTAAATGTAACCCTGATTTGGACTGAGTTGGAGAATGATTTCATCAGATTTGTATATACTATAGCCTGTTTCGTGTAGCAGTACTCCACATCATTATCGACATGTTTCAGTTATGCAAATCAGTCACATTTCTTAGCAACTTATTCACGTTAGTTGTTCGGTTGGTTACATGCTATACTTTTTTTTCGTACATAATGGTTTTTGATGTATGTTTTGGGTATGTTAGAGAATTGATCTTCTTGCTTTATTATAACTCGATCGTTTTAGTATATTTTATTCAGTTTTGTATGCTCTCTGTACAGTTTCCATCTTCTATGCAAGGTATTGGGTATTTTATACAATTATAGGAATATAAGGATATATTACGTTTGCATCTGCAATGTGGAACATTATTTTAGGTATAATTTAGTTACATGTTGTATATTTTTAGTGTTTTATATATTTTTTTATATCCTGGTACAATTTTAGACGTGGATATTATAGATATAGAAGATTCGATTTGTTACAACTAGGTCTTGTTGTTAGCTTGTTGTGTGTTTATTGTAGGACCATACTTCAATGTTCAGGAGGAGTTAGAGAGTTCCCTAGGCCAAAGCTCGTTGCGTTTATGTTCATTTCTATAAGTAGACCGATATACTATGATGGATACCCTAGTGTATTACAATTTTTAATGTTAATTAGAGCAGAGTAGAGAATTACGTAGTTATTTTTTATTATTGTTGTGTGATTTTTTTCCACGATAATTATAGGAATGTATGTTTAAGAGGTGTAAATCCGTACTGCATCTATGTGGAATTTCGGCATTGAACACTAGCAAGTATATTGTTTAACGTTTTAGAAGACGATTTACTGGTTGGATAGGTTCTGGTGTAGAGGCGGCTTACACTCGTTGGAAATCATTTGAAGTTCATCCAATTCAACGTGATTTTGTAAGTTCTTATGGATGTTGGTTTTTAGTTCCATGGGCTTGTTAGAGAGGTCATGCGACAAGCTGCCGATCGTTGCAAGGATTTACGCAGGTCGTCAGTGAACAGATGTCCAGATTTTTATGACTACACTCTTTGAGACTCATGTCAGGCCCATTCATGACAATTGTATCTGTGTATAGATTCTTGGTTATATCCAGGATGTGACTTTTCTCGACGTTGTCCAGAGATGATGGACTAAACAGATGCATGGTATGTCTGATGTTTTGTACCATGACTGGGTGTTACCTCTATTATTTTTTATATATCAGCGGTAGTAGAACTTCATCAATCACTGTCAATTGCAGAATATGTATCGCATTTTCAAGGCAAGGCAGGAGGCGTTGTATTGCAATTCATTGCAAGGCATGTTGCATAGCTGCAATTTCGTTGCTAGGCATTCGAGTTAAATTTAGGATTTTGCCAACAAGCATTTATGAGCTATATTTTATTGATAATAAATATTTTACCACATATATTAGGGAATTACATGGGTTTACCATTTATACGAGAACATAACTATTCACTCCGAAAATCGATGGGCGCAACTGTACGAAAGCAAAGTAATGCCATCCACAACTCCGCGAGTCTTATTTTGATCCACGGTATCAGAGGCCCTCGGCGGCTTCTCTATCGACGATAAGCATTATTTCTCGGCTGGAGGTGCCGGCTCATCATATTGGTGTAGGATTCATCATCTGGGTAGGTATTTTTTTCTCTCTGGTCTATAGGGTTCTAGACTGCTGCCCTTAATACACATTTTCGATAGACGGATACCTGTATGAGTATTGTATGCAACACTTCAAAACCTATCCATGAAACCAAAACTTTGTTTGTAGACTTCAGCGAGTTTTTTTAGACGCTAATTTTCTAATTAAAGTTACATGATTATTACATCAAATATTTTTAGGCTTTTCTTACTGACGCCGACATTCCCATTCACTATATTCTCGCAAATATCCGAAATATACATAATTCTCCTTGCACTCAAACGTTTGATACATGATTATCTCTCTTCATGTTTAATTTCCAACAATTTTGAAACAAAGTCTGCTATAGATTTTATTTTATTGTACAATTAAACTTCTTGAACTTGATACTGTTTCACTATCCCACTTGATAATTCGGTTCCTTTCAACTTTATCAGGTATTTCTTCCCATGACACCTCCTCGGTATCACTATCACACGTTTCAATATCACTGTTACTGGTGTCCATTTCACTCATTGTTCACACGTTTTTTCCATATTTTCAATATTTTCCATTTCGTCTATGGTTTGGGTGTACCCCCCATCCCCCAATTCACCCAATCTTTATACGTTCCGCGTTTTGTTGTTAGAGGTGAAGCACTTTCTTCACTGCTCGCACCCTGTTGAGCACTGTCAATCCCATTATTTTGGAAACACAGGTCCGGTTTATTATGTTCCATCAATAAGCCCTTTGCGTCTATGGAGCTTGTATTTCCTCTTAATTTTTAAGCTTATCACATTCAAGATAATGCTGTCCTTTGAGATGTTGCCAAAACCCTAACGTGGAACTTGATTTGCTTAATTTTATCTCCGCACTGCAAATAACACATACCCCCGTATTATCTTTTCTGTTCAAATATTTCCATATCAAAATTAGCGACATCCTTCTACAACGAAAGCAGACCGTTAACTAAATAAGAACAAATCTGATTCCGATTTTAAACATATACTTTAACATGAATACACAGGGTTGATGCCGGCATATACCGGCATTATGTAGGCGTATTCAGGGTTGATGCTAGGATATGCCGGCACAACGTAGGCGTATTCAGGGTTGATGTCGGCATATGCCGGCATAATGTAGGGGTATACAGGGTTGATGCCGGCATACTGTAGGCCGGCATCCGACTTGATGCTGGTACATATGCCGGCACAATGCCGGCACAATGTAGACACATACACACATTTGTGCCAAATGGGTTGCCATTCACCGCCAGGTACGTTAATACCCAACCTAACCAGTTTAACCAATAATTATGTCATTTCATTCAAGTTTGATGGTTATGTTTGATATATAGTCATTATTTTGTGCGATGTACATATCAAATCCCTTCCACATGGCTCTATTTTACGTATTTTTTTATAATATGTGCCACACCAGGTACACACATACACGATATGCACGCATATACCGGCATATACAGGGTTGATGTCGGCATATCCCGGCATAATACATGCGTATACAGGGTTGATGCCGGCATGTGCCGGCATAATGTAGACATATACTGGGTTGATGCCGGCATATGCCGGCATAATGTAGGCTTATACAGGGTTGAAGTTTAGGGACACTTATTTCCCCCCAGGACTGTTTAGGGACACTTTTCCCCCTCAGAGCTGTTTGGGGACACGTATAACTACTGATGAAATTTAGAGTGAAGTAAGGATGTGAAGGGTTGGGTGCACTGAAGTGTGATGAGCTGCAGGAGATTGGGTTTAAAGCAAAGAGAGGGTTGTGTGAGGGGGAGTTGTTCAAACTGTGCTCTACGGGGCTGAGACGTAGAAGGAGAAAGTGGAAAAAAAATAAAAGGTTGTAAGTTTTCGAGTTTGCGTTTCAGGGCCTGAATGGTGCTGGTGGATAGGACCTATAATGATTTTGTTTGAATTAGGAAGGGAATGGTGAGGAAGTTGAAGGACAGAGTATATACACGTGTTCTGCCGTAGTTCGGACACTTGTCAAGATTGATGTTGGGAGATTGGCGAGAAGAGTGATGAAAGCTGAAGGGAATGGGCTTAGGCCTAAACGAAGACCGGAGTTTTGGTGGATGGATGGGGTGACACAGGCTTTAAGGAGGAGATACATCAGTTTGGCGGTAGCTAGAGAGCGTACAATTGATATGAATGAGTGGAGAATGAATGTAAATGGATAAGTTTAGACGCACTCTGATGTTCTTTCCCGTAATGACGTCTCGTAGAGAAACGGGATGGATTTAGGTGTGGGATAGTTCGGCAATTATGGCATATCAGGGGTAAATCGCTGAAAGCTGTCGGGCTCTGCTGCTGAAACTAGTCTTAGACCTACCACTTGACCAGAAATGCGTGTTGCGCTTTTTCAGTAGGGTTAAGTTTTGGTATGTGTGTGTGGGTGCGTCTTGCCGTCGGCTATCCTCCCTCTGCACGGGGGATTTGGCTTTTTATAGTATTTGTATCCAATAATAACGTTTTCGTTATCAGCGCAGAAGCATCTCGAATTGTTATCGGTGCTAGCCAGCTTTAAACTGTTCTTTTACCGTATCGAGTACCCCACCGAGAGTTGATCGCCTTTTGTTTGTAAGTGATCACTTGAAATTGTGTTTACCTCATTACACTGCGGGACCCCGGCAGTTGGTGGACACAATTCTGAGATTTATTTCACTTACAGTAAAAAGTTATTAACACGCAGTTTGATAATTTTGAAGATTTTTTTTTGTAAATACTGAACTGTTAAAAGAGTCATATTCTGGATCTTGAGGAAAAAAATACGTAACGACGTTTTGATCGAGATTTGGCAGCGAAATCTGATTTTTACCAATCAACGTATTTCTTGAGAGTGTTACTACGAAGCCCGAACCGAACCTGTTATACAAAACCTGCTTGTTTCCATAACAAACCTGTTACATATACATTTTTAAAAGTATTGTGGATATGGTTAGAATCATTGAGCCGATATATTCAGTTGTGATAGTTCGAGGGCAAGTGCTGCACTCGAGTGCTGTATTCAATTGTTTACTGCAGGGACTTAGTTTTCGAAGGAAGGACAGTAAATCGAGAGACTGATTTATTTAGCACTGCAATTCCATATTTTTGCATTCCATACTTTGCAATTCCATACTTTGCAATTTCTTTTGTGTCATCGATGTATTTTCACAGGTAATTATCGAATTGTATCATATAATTGCAAGCAAGAAGATTATATTTGTGCATATACCTATAACACGTTATTTTACTGTCTGTTAAGATGTCGTTGCACGCGCAAAATTCAATTGTCTGTTCTTATTACTTTCCGATGAGTATTCATTCATTCAAGGAAATTGATGATAAGCTTATGAATGTTTTCCGCTGATTATAACCCGAGTTTATTGACGAACAAAACTTTCTACTTGTGATGCCTTGATTCATTAAAAAACTCTATGTCATATGTTTTCGTTCAGTTTTATTCGCTAGACAATCCATGACGTGTGTTCATGCTACAAAAAAAGTTCTGCCGATTTTTTTTCCTGCAATTCACACTCTGAACACTGGACAAACTGCTCTCAAAACGGAATTGGTCGGAAGTATAAAATGCTTTTCAATGAAAGGTTTGCGTAAACGAAATGATTGTTGGCTCCGCAAGTTTATTTTGTTTCACCAGTGGAATATATATATATATAATAATTTTGTTACAAAAAACTGATACCTCGTCACCATTCTTCAGCGTGATCTGTTGAGACTGTATTGCAAATTAAATAACAAATCAACAACTTGAGTATCCAAAAACGGGCATGAAAATACTATTCATTATTACGCATTTTAGAGTGATCATCTGAATTTTAATTCAGTCTTCACTTCGATTTGTTTCGCATCACATACAAACTAAAAAAAACAATATGTGAAAGCAACACACTAATATAAACAGTCCAAATTTGTTATAATAATTATTGAATTCCAATAATAAAGTCCCTGAATAAGAAGGGAGCAAGAAGACGACTCCACCACCACATCGGCGACAGACGGCACTAGAAACAGCGAATACGAACTATCGTTGCTTGCACAACTAAACATCAACGAGAACAAAACGATCTACTTTAACATGCTTTCAAGAACAGTCATACTATGTTTATTAGAAAGCATCTTGTCTGCGCGTATACGCTTACAGAGAAACAATGGAAGATCAGCTATACACTCAATAAGTCCTTCTACATAAATGATAACGTGGGTAGTTGTACTTTGTGGGGGTCAATTATACTTTTGAATTCATATTTCAGTTGAAGTAGTTGTTGACAAAATAATACAGTAAGTTTGCAATTATTTTAAAAATAATCTGCTATTTAGGGTTAAAAAACAAAAAGATCAATCAATCCTAATAATTACTGGCCATACAGGGACGAATTATTAAACACTGTGACCATTAAATCACAGCGAAATTCAGAAATGGATCGCCTTTAAATCTGAGCCTTCCTTTTCTTGATGCTTGCGTCTGCTTTCTTTGGGCTTATCGTGCTGCTGGGCTCATTTGGCTAGGTGCCCGTGCTCTGCTCTCACGGTCATCGGCGCCCCCACGACCGTTTGTGGGCGCCATTACTGGCAGTCCCTTCCGTGAGTGGGCGCAATTGCTGGCAGTCACTGACGTGTAAGTGTGCCATTACTGGCAGTCCCTGCCGTGTGTCGGCGCCATTGCTGACAGCCACTGACGTGTATGTGCGCCATTACTGGCAGTCCCTGCCGTGTGTGGGCGCCATTGCTGGCAGTCACTGACCAGTAAGTGTGCCATTACTGACAGTCCTTGCCGTGTGTGGGCGCCATTGCTGGCAGTCACTGACGTGTAAGTGTGCCATTACTGGCAGTCCCTGCCGTGTGTGGGCGCTATTGCTGGCAGCCACTTATGTGAATGGACGCCATTGCTGACAGTCATTGGTGTGAGTAGGTGCCATTGCTTGCAGTCACTGCCGTGTGTAGGCGCCATTGCTGGCAGCCCATTCTGTGAATGGGCGCCATTGCTGGCAGTCCCTGCCGTGTGTAGGCGCCATTTATGGCAGTCCCTGCCGTGTGTGGGCGACATTGCTGGCAGTCACTTCTGTGAATGGACGCCATTGCTGGCAGTCACTGCTGTGAGTAAGTGCCATTGCTTGCAGTCACTGCCGTGTGTGGGTGCTGCTGCTGGCAGCCCATTCTGTGAATGGGCGTCATTGCTGGCAGTCACTGCTGTGAGTGGGCGTCATTGCTGGCAGCCCCTTATGTGAATGGGCACCATTGATGGCAGTCATTCAAGTGTGTGAGCGATATTGCTTGCAGTCACTGCCGTGTGTGGGTGTCATTGCTGACAGTCACTTAGGTGTATGAGCGCCATGACTGTCAGTCACTTAAGTGTGTGTGAGCGCCATTGCTGGCAGTCACTTAAGTGTGTGAGCGCCATTGCTGGCAGTCACTTAAGTGTGTGAGCGCCATTGCTGGCAGTCAGTGTGGTGGATTGCGAGAAAAAAAATACAGTCCAAAGAGTTGTCTAATTGTGTCTGCACGGCAATTGAAGTTGAACATTGGGTAAAAAATGTGCGAAACATGAACACTGCACTTTAAATTTGTTGCTAAAAAGCATCGATCTATGGAGGTTATCAGATAAGCAGGTTGTAACGGTTGAAGGGCCTCACATAATGTAATATTTTTATTTTCGCTGTCAAATTTTTTAGGCCTAAAAATATGAACGTTGAAATATTATTAAAATCTGATAAGTGTTAGAGAAATATATCGGTTTCATCTATTGATATTCCTTTTGACTTTTCGGATGCAATCGACGTGACGTCAAAAACATTGAACTTAAAGAGACAATATCTCGAAAACAGATTGTACAATCGCTGTCAAATTTTCAGTGTTAATAAAACTAAAACACTGCGTTCGAAGATTTGGGTGATTGTGACAGTTTAAGGTTCAACAACACCGATCATCGACGATACAACGGGGACTTATCTGGAGAACTGAGGAAAAAAATTAAAGCAGTTAATTTGGGGGTAAAAGAATACAAAAGGCAGGGTAAAAGTGAGTAGTTTAAGAACCAAAAAAAAAAATATAAACAAAAGAAATACCATTATTTTGTGCTGTTTTATCAATTTTAAAAAGAGGAAAACGAAAAAGCATAATTTATCTTCAGTGATTAGGAACACAAACTTCGTCAAATGAAATACACCTTCCAAGTGTTGAGAGCTGATCTGGGCAAGAATGGCAGTATAAAACCTAAAAATTTCACCACGTCTGTCAGTCCGGGCATCCTCATTCCACCGCCGAGTGTCTGTACATCAGATAAAAAATGTGGGAGAGATCTCGTCAGCTTTGGGTCGGCGGCGCGGTCAGTGCAAAGTTCTGGGGCAGTATTTGAAGAACAGTGAGGGCCGCTTACTTAAGACAGCGTGAATGAAAAGACCACTAACAATCAGAGAGATTTACATGGGGAGAGATCTAGAAGGACGGTAGAAAAGAAGAATAAAAATGAGAGTTTCCTACCAAACTACTGCACGGTCAGTACACTTAGTCGACCAAGGAACAGAGCTTGGACGAATCGTGGTAGCGATTGAATTTAAGTGAATAATAAAGGGGAATGGAAGCAACGATCTTGGCTTCCCAGATAGCAGGCATACGAGACAGAAACCTCGACGGTGTTGCTCAGGAAGGCGCGTTAGCATCGTCGCGATTATCAATTACCATTGAATCTTTGAGCTCTGATGACCAGTGTACCTGTTGAAACCCACATCTCAATCAAGTATCTCAACCGAAAGAACATTTGCTACGCTATACTACGGGTCTGATAGTCTTATATAGTTTTCGGTTCAAGAGGAGGTAATTTGTAACAATATAAAATGAAAAATAAACTGACTTTGTATTGTTGGGGTCGTTTTCTTCGGCTCGAATCAGGCCTTTTTGCAAACTTGTCCCATGTGAGTGTACTGATGAATTTCATTATTTTTCATTTAGGAAGTCAGCTGCTTGAGCTGTTTGACACGGCGTTGACGGAACATTCATTAGGTATCTCACTACCCTGTTTGTTGGAGCTGAATTAAATATTGCAACCCGTTGACATGTAAGGCTGTAAAAGCCTGACTTCGTTCAACAGCAGCGGGGCTCGCAGACCGCAGATTGTCGAAAAGGACGAAGCAGACACGATGTAGAACTCCTAGTAGCGCATGTTCGTGCCCTGGAGCACGAACGCTGAGTGAAAACAGGAGGAATACATTCCAAAGTAAGAAAACTTGAGACTGGAGGCCATGACAGACTAATGGGGAGGTCATCTCGATGACAATTGGGGCTTTCAATACTAGCCTCGATACAAACCCGACCCAGGCATGTTCAACGTCACGAACGGAATTGATTTAGCCTGCCTATATGAGCATCAGAAAGTAAATTCAAAGCAATTATATTTGAGGAAAGTCATTTCAATATTAGCCAATTCAGACCACCTTTGTGATGTTACACATGCATTATTCAGGCTTGTAGATGCAGGAGGCAATAGCCGAGCTCACACGATTTGAAGGGAAATATTACGAAAAAACAGGGGCAAGTGACACCCGACCGGCTTAGGCAGAGCAATCCATGCAAGGAACATCGGACATGTTGTCTCGAGCTAAATGTGTCTGGACGGGTGTTCGTTTTTAGAAATGCTGTGATTCTGTAATACAAATATTATCATACAGATTCTAGAGATTTAACAAATAAATGTATTGCATTTTAGCCTTCACCTGCAGCTTAGACATCACCACAGGGCCTAAAAAAGGCCTCGTACAATTAAGTACATGGGCATGCATTGCTCTGATAAATAATGTTCTAGAATGTTCTATTCTGTTGATAACAAACTAGAGTCGAGCGCTACGATCTTAGTTGAGAGTCATCTTATCACGTTCCTCTCGAGTTGGTTCACCCTGCCATCGCATCTGACCGAACACCTTTCTAATGGCCATCTCCTGGGAGCTGCAAACAAAGCACCAGCTGGTAATGATCAGCGATGCCCGTCTTCGATGACGTAAGAGTCATCCATCGCAATATGATGACCCCACCTCACCTAAGCGGTAATGGCGTTACGATGGTGGGAGACATGATACGACCTCGTAATGAGAGCAGTGGAGGACGGCGTGCCACAACAACGGGGGAATCGCTTTCTTGACAGCTCGATATGGTGGACTAAGTTAATGTTACGTTACTGATATTGATAAAATGTCCTGTCGAATGTTGCGCGTGCGCAGGGCGACTGCTTCCTGTCTCTCAACAAGTCTATCAAGATCTTATAAATTAAGAATATTCTTTGGCCGCATGCTTGGGATTATGCGCGGCTCAAACAGCAGTCCGAATTGAAGCTAAGCTGTGAAATTCTGCCAACTTTGATGTTACGAGTCGTAATTGGTCTCCAGCGGGAGACGAGTTTCGCAGATACGCAGGTATTGTTGGCATTGTGACGGAAATTGAACACTTATTTTTTTAAATAAAACAACCTGTAAGTCTTGATACGATGGAGGTTAGGTATTACGGAACTATTTCTACATCGGTAGGTCTTACACATGCCATA
>SDVV010043349.1:0-10258 GCA_016164225.1 Gammarus roeselii
TTCTTTTTGAATGGCGATACGAGGATGTGTAAACTCCACTTTAAAAATGAATAGCGTATTCCCATTCCCAGGTTTGCACTGCGTGTGCCAACACGGAACAAGAAACTTACTTCAGCAATGCCACTCGTCGAAAACACGTTACGACCTGTCCATAGCGTACAGAAACGGCACGATGTTGTGATGTCTGAGTGGAATCGCTACAAAATAAATTACAGTGTTGTTGAAAAAGCCATGAGGGAGGGAGGGTTTGTTAGCTGTGCATAGTTATCTGAATTAGAAAAGCCATGGGGGAGGGAGGGTTCGTTAGCTGTGCATAGTTATCTGAATTACAAAAGCCATGGGGGAGGGAGGGCTCGTTAGCTAAAATCACTACGGGAGTACATGATTCAGGGAACCAAACCACTTGGTTAAAGTTCGTCTCAACAACAGTGCACCAGGCTACTGTGTCACTTGCACCAAAGGTACATTGTTACAGATGGTGCCGGTATAAAATATATTATCACCTGCACCAAAGTTACTTTGGCACCGGTGGTGCCAGTATAAAAAGCATAAAAGCATTATCGCCTGCACCAAAGGTACTTTGACAGCGATGGTGCAGGTGTTAGATACACTATTGCCTGCACAAAAGGTACTTTGACAGCGATGATGGTGTTGTGAGTTTCTTACTATTAACCTCCTAATGACTTCTTTGGGTAACTAAGACAAAAATAAAACACTCACAATTGCAACGGTTCTTTAATCAACGGGTCAGTGAAATCCTAACATACTCTTCTCTAAATGGATCAAAAGTCCTACACCAATACTCAACTTTAGGTCCTTCTGCGGTGGCCGCCGGTGTTCGTCTGGTCTTGTCCGCTCTGCCCCTTGACTAACTGTTCCCAATCACTCAAAATCTTACAAAAAAGGGGAGGCGCCTCGCGTTTATGTTTGAGATTGGAATTGTCTAATGAGAACAGCTCTACCGTTTGCTAATTGTTAAAGGGCGTGTCCGCGGGTTTACTGGTGTCTCATTGGCTCCCGAATTATTTTAGCCGTTTTAGAATAAACACATGACCTGAATGCAATCCTATAGCATGCACAGCAATGCTGACCTCTCCAGTAGTTGTACAGGCACAAATGACATACACTTACGAAGGTTCTCGTACAAGTAACCTAACCCGGGGCAGACGTTATCCTAACAGACAAGTAATGCTGACGTCTCCATTTGATTGACAGGCACAAATGGCATACACTTACAACGGTTATCGTGCGAGTAACCTTATCCGGGGGCTATCTGAAGAAATACACATAACGTACAGATTTAGAACTAGGTATCAAAGTAGATATCAACACGACGGAGTCATAGAGTATAACGAAAACCATCCTACACTTACAGTAATATGTTTGGAATCCTACTCAGGGCCCGTAGTCGCTGAGAGCAGGGACTATGCATAAATATTTATAAACCGATATGTAAGGTGTATAACAATGACAGTATAAAAAACAATATCGCCTGCACCAAAGGTACTTTGACAGCGATGATGGCAGCATAAAAAGCATTATCACCTGCACCAAAAGTACTTCGACAGCGATGGTGCAGGTGTAAAATACATTATTGTCTGCACCAAAGGTACTTTGACAGCGATGATGAAGGTGTTAAATACATTATCGCTTGCACCAAAGGTACTTTCACAGCGCAGGAATCGGTATTAGGTGTAAGGTTTTACCCGCACTTTCATTTTTCTGCGTCATCTACTCTGACATCAGTGATGGCACGGCATAATGTGACGGCTCGGTGTATTCTGCCATCGGGACCGACACATCTTTGACTCAGCGCTGGGTGGTTAGGCTAACCATCTATTTCGGCATGTGAATAATCACTTCAGAAACCATTTCCCTGATATAAGAGTTGAAAAGCAAGTAACAGAGTGGGAGCACCCGGTGTCATGTCCCCATACTTGGGCAATGTCAATGCGTAACGAATAAGATTTCCGGCAAGTAGACGGTCATCAATAACATCCTATTACATTAGACATGCGCTGTCCGGAAGGTCGGGTAGTATAGTCCGATAAGGTAACTTATAATAAGAGAACCTATGAGCAGAAAACAAGCTGATCTGTCGCGAACAGAAATCATTTGGGCGCATACAGCAATTAAGATGACGCCCGGTACAGGGACAACAACATCATAGGCCACGCTTGTGGCGGAAGTGAATTATGGAGCAGCACGGGATAGTCCAAGAGAGTCGGTGTTGACTCGACCCCGATACGGACTGGTGGCTTGCCTGTGCTCGCTCCCCTTCCACCTGACTTAAACTCCCATTTTCTAGACTTGTATAGTTGCAAATAAATCATATATACATACAGTCCGATTGTCTGTCTAGAAGTCCTCAGCCTACAATATCTCAAGATATAACACCCATCCTGCTGGAGCACCTTTTTTTCAAGAGCGCGGACAACATTAGCATGATCGGGCCAAGTAGTACCCAGCGCTAGAGTGTGTGTGACTCACACTCACTACCCTTAAAAGGAGAACACGAAGCGAGCTACCCACACGGATAGCACACGCACACATATACCCCACTACACACATTCACACACATGACCGTCAACGATGGCTTGGTGGCACTGTGTAAGCGCAGGTAGGATGGAAGGGTCGTCTGGGTCCGTAACATCTGTTAGCATAACATCCACGAAACACCTTCAATTGTTAACGTAGATTGATACAGCCATGTGAAGTGGAGCGGAAGATCATAATGCAACTCAAGGTAAAATATTACATAAAAAGAGGGTTCATGGTAGAGAATAGCTTTAAAAAACAGCCGGTAGCTTGGATTGGGTCACCTCGCCGTACCCATAGTGACCTTGAACTCCTGTCGGCCACCTTCTAATAAGCAGACAGAAATATGGTTCAGGAAAAAACTGTTTTTAAATTGGCTAATTACCTTAAAGTATCTGGAATGATCCATTGCGCGTATAGTTTGAGAACATACATTAATAACGATGGACGTGTTTAACATTGCTAGAGGATGATATGTTGTGCCATCATGCGAGGACAACTGTCAAATATAAGGAATAAAACACATCGTAATGTCGAGAAATGAAGACGAATACAACCCTCAAGTAAATACAATCGACACAACACTGCCGTGGAAAGAACAAACACGAACAAATATATACTAACTAACAGGGTCGCGGGCCATTAATATTCAAGTAATCTTAATTGCTCAGCGTTCACGAGTCCTTTTCTCACATACATGTCCCCAGCCACCTGTCAACATGAATGAGCTGGTAGGTATGATCACGAAAAAATAATAGTCGCCGGAACGGACCTCGCCAACGAGTTCCGTTGATGTTGGGTGCATCGAACGGATCGGCATGACAAACGGGCAAATAATGCAGAATATGTTGCTCCGTGACATAAAAACGAGCAAATAATACAGAATATGTTGTTCCGTGACATAAAACGAGCAAATAATACAGAATATGTTGCTCCGTGACATAAAACGAGCAAATAATACAGAATATGTTGCTCCGTGACATAAGACGAGCAAATAATACAGAATATGTTGCTCCGTGACACAAAACGAGCAAATAATACAGAATATGTTGTTCCGTGACATAGAACGAGCAAATAATACAGAATATGTTGCTCCGCGACATAAGAAGAGAAAATAATACAGAATATGTTGTTCCGTGACATAAAACGAGCAAATAATAGAGAATATGTTGTTCTGTGACATAAAACGAGCAAATAATACAGAATATGTTGCTCCGTGACATAAGACGAGCAAATAATACAGAATATGATGCTCCGTGACATAAAACGAGCAAATAACACAGAATATGTTGTTTCGTGACATAAAACGAGCAAATAATACAGAATATGTTGCTCCGTGACATAAAACGAGCAAGTAATACAGAATAACTTTGCTCCGTGACATAAAACGAGCAAATAATACAGAATATGTTGCTCCGTAACATAAAACGAGCAAATAATACAGAATATGTTGCTCCGTGACATAAAACGAGCAAATAATACAGAATATTTTGATCCGTGACATAAAACGAGCAAATAATACAGAATCTGTTGCTCCGTGACCTAACACGAGCAAATAATACAGAATATTTTGATCCGTGACATAAAACGGGCGAATAATACAGAATCTGTTGCTACGTGACATAAAACAAGCAAACAATACAGAATACTTTGATCAGTGACATAAAACGGGCAAATAATACAGAATATGTTGCTTCGTCTCCAGATTTAAGAAGCAAAAACGTATTGCAGTCTTGCACAGTGGACTGAGCAAGAAGTCAGGCTTGAGACAGTATTGCCGTACTGCTCAAAGCCGAGCTTGGGAGTTCGGAGTACAGTACACACCAGAGTATTGCAGTCCTGCTCAGTCGACTGTGTACCTTACGACAGTTTGGAGAACAATACACACCAGAGTATTGCAGTCCTGCTCAGTAGACTGTGTACCTTACGACAGTTTGGAGAACAATACACACCAGAGTATTGCAGTCCTGCTCAGTAGACTGTGTACCTTACGACAGTTTGGAGTATAGTACACACCAGATTATTGCAGTCCTGCTCAGTAGACTGTGTACCTTACGACAGTTTGGAGTACATTAGTACATTACACACCAGAGTATTGCAGTCCTGCTCAGTAGACTGTGTACCTTACGACAGTTTGGAGTAGAGTACACACCAGAGTATTGCAGTCCTGCTCAGTAGACTGCGTACCTTACGACAGTTTGGAGAACAATACACACCAGAGTAGCACATGCTATAAACAAGAGCAGTGATTGAGAACCTATACGTCGGAGTCGCGTCTGAATGATGAACTGAGCAGCCAACAAAAATGTTTAAACCTCCTCAAATGTTTGATAAATTTGGTTCACGCTACACTATCATATAAATACAAAGGCTCTTGAAAATAAGAAATTGAAATAATATGAACCTCAAGGGCAAATTGTTTTCGCAACAATACCGATGGATCTTGCAGGAGTCTTCGTTGGAACATGACTCCTCTCTAATGACAGTCCCAATTAGAGAAGCACTATTTCTTTTCAGTAACCTAGAGATTGGGGGAAGCAAGAAGCGCTACATCTGGCTCACACACACATAGCACCACAAACCCTACCGCAAAAACCACTAACAAAGTTTTGTGCACGCGCCAGTGCTTAGGTGGTGTTTTCTGGCCAACAAACTCACCAAGATTACTCCCCCTCCAGGCGAGGAACATTACTTCATGTGCCACTGTACAACATAAAAGTGTTCGGAGAACAAATACATCATTTTCATCCGTGAAATTGTTAGTCCGATGAGAAGTACGACAGCAGAGGAAGGAAAGTAGTTCATGATTTAAGATTAATAACATTACGAAATTACCATTCACTGCTCTGCATTAATGTTCGTCGGAAACTTGATGAAAAAAACAGCAACCTCTAATATAGGGTTACATTCCACGTGGGAAAATGATAGTTTGTTTGTCAGTAGACTAACCATAAACGCTACTGTAGTACATGCATCCGTGCGTACAGTTGGATGCGACGAGAGCACAATGTTACACCACAAACAATGAAAGCAATTAAGACTACTAGAGCGTAGGTTGAAAGGTTCCCTGAGACAAGTTGCAGAGAGCGGTTTGCAGGCGCTCTGGTTCAGGAAGTGGTTATTATAATAGGAATGTAGACGGAGCATTAGAACACGTGATCAAATACTTTTGAAAAAAATCACCTGACATATTGAGGCCCGAGGAGTGTTAGGCCATGATTGGCTCTGAAACTCTGATCACTATAGCGTGAAGCACCTAATTATACAAATGTTAAGTACATATAAGAAATAAAACATGATTATATCAAGCTCTGCCTACTTTCGGAACCTGGGCCAGCGTGCACACGCCATAACCGTCGAACAGTAATCGGAGGGACCCGTTGTCTGTGTCTCAACCTCTTTATAAGACTTGACAACGCGTCATAACCTATGAACCTTTCGGTGGCATTGATGTAACCACATGTAACTAATTAACGTCATATTTTACTGCTTTTTCTAATTTAGCTGAACTTTGAGCGTACAGTAATGTATAATTTATTAAAAATAACATCATCACATCCGTTCCTTTGAGATGGAAATGACCATGACATCCGTTTACGAATATTTGACTCGATTACCAAATTGGACACTTTCACGCCTCAGCATTGTTACCATGCTATATATAGATTCTCAGCATATGTACCACACTATGTATGGATCCTCAGCATATTTACCACGCTATGCATAGATCCTGAGCATATGTAGCACGCTATGAATAGATCCTCAGCATATGTACACGCTATGTATGGATTCTCAGCATATCTACCACGCTATGTATGAATCCTCAGCATATTTACCACACTATGTATGGATTCTCAGCATATTTACCACGCTATTTATGGATCCTTAGCATATTTACCACGCTATGTTTGGATTGTTACCAACTACTTCTCTGCCCAACCGTCTAAGCTGGCTTGTGGTTTCTCCTGTCCGTTGTATTTCGGTTTCATCAGGCAGGTCGGGTCTCGTTTCTTCAACGCATTTATACCGTTTGTTCACTGACCCTTTCCATTGCTTTCCTTCTCGCATTTCCGTCTCTTTCAGCAGACTTTCAAGCAACCCTGGTGGCATTTACAAATTTATGCTCGCCGTCACGAGATGGTTCTTTCCTTTGCAACACCTGTTCATGTCTTGCAACAGCTGTTAATGTCTTGTCCAGATGACATCTGAATTGGAAACATGTACTGTATACATTTTATTGCCTATTTTCTTGTTAACAGTCGCTTCAAGCCACTTTTGATCTTCTCTTAAATATGATGCATATACCAACGTGTCGATTAGCTTGTCCTTCAAAATTGGAGTGGTAAGATGCCATGCGGGCGAACAAACATGTTCGATACCTTTCTGTGCTAAGTAGTTCTGCATGGAACACTTTAGACGTGAATAGTTGTTATTTCCGACACTATGGGTGACGGAAGGGCATCGCGAGAGAATATCGTGTCTAACACCTACATTAACCTCAGAACGGACATTTTTACTACTACATCCTCGGCGTAGGAAGTTTATGGCCGTAATTTTACTCCAATACCTTTTTTATTGGAAGAAACAATGGTGGAGGTGTAACCTTGACGATTTCCTTTATAGGTCTTGGCGCACTGATGAGCGAGCAATGCCTATGATGGCTGATACACATGGATGATTCCAATACGCTCCAATACGCTACCGCAATAACATTCAGGGTTACTATTATGTCTTATTCAGAATACAATAATATAACAATGATAATTGTTCCTTCGCGCGCCGAAATTATTTGATTTGATCCTCAGTTCCACCGGAGTCTCAACGCGAGTCATAATAGGCTCCCATAAGGGCTCGACGATCATGGATTCCAGTAGGCTCGCACGCCTCAGTGTTAGATACATAAACAACGCTTTCAAAGTTGGAAAATTTTGAAAATTTTAGCAGTGTCAGACGCACGCTGGTGCGCATAAAAAAACGCTTAGACAAAATGGACCTCCGCTTCCAATCATTTAAAACTTCAAAAGTGATACATACGCACGCTAGTGTGTACAGGTAGCATCGTCAAGACAAGTACAAGGTTTCCGGCTACACGGACAAAGTCAGCTCCGACAGCAACGCAACACAATGTTTACAGCTACGCGGTCTAGTTAAGTAGAGGTATAATTTAGTTAATCAGGTAAGATTAAGACTCCGACGAGACGAATCCCCGCCTCCAACCACTCAGAACTCCATGAGTAATATGCAAGCGCGCCAGCGCGCACAGATAGTATCGTCGATATTGGTAAAAGGTCTATGGTTTCCCGGATTAGATCAACTCCAACCGCCACGCGTCACAAGGTTTGTTAGCTACGCAGTTCAGGTCAACCCCAGAAACTACATATGGTCCGTACACGCGTGAGCGGCACAGACTGAATAAAAACTCCCGTACATGACAAAATTGTGGATTGTGAAGAAGAAAGTAGGGCAGGTTCGTCATCAGCAGAAAAACTGCTCAGATTATTGATTTCGTAGTTATTGTTTAAGGGGATAGGGTGGGAGGGCATAGGTCCCTTGGGTCCCAGAATAGCTTGATGAATCCAGGAGGGTAACCCATGTTCTTCAGGTCTTCCCGAGCTTCCCGGATCCCCCGACACCCCTCGTCTCGGCCCATCTCGGCTTGTCGCAAATCATATCGGCCAGTTTCGGTTCGTCGTGACCAACTCGACTCGCCTAAACATCTTTCGACTGATCTCGACCAGCCTCGACATGGCTCTCCCCTTCTGCGCTAGTTATCATGTGGACTGTAAAAACAAAATTGTTCACTCAAGCATTTTAAGGTGGGAGTGGGGTGGCTGAGGTACCTCGGGTCCCAAAAGAGCCCGACGAATCTCGGAGGGTAACCCAAGTCCCTTGATCTCCCCGGGTCCCTCGTCTCAGCTCATCTCGGCTAGTCTCGAATAATGTCGGCCAGTCTCGACTCGTCGCGACCAACTCGACTCGCTTCAACATGTTTCGACTGATCTCGCCGCACCTTGACCGACCTCGACGCGACCCTCGCCCTCTGCTCCAGTAATCCGCTGACATATTGGTTAATTGTTCTACTCAAGCATTTCACATATAAACATTTTATTGTGTATGGGTTTTAAAGCGTGGGGAGGGGGAAGCAGGAGTCTCAGGGTTTAGAGGGGCATCAAGCAGGTCCCAAAATTTCTCAAGGAGGTTTCAAGGGTGTTCCAAAGGGCCCCGGAAGGGTCCAAATGGGTCCCCCCAAATCCTCCTGGTCTTCTGAATCCCCCGGGTCCCCCTCGGGTCCCACGAGTATCCCCCTTCCCTGGGCGACCTTGTCTCAACCAACCTCGATATATATGACAATAACCAGTGCAAAATTGATCACCATGAAAAAATGGCAGAGAAAATTAAAAGAGCAGATGAAAGAAGCAATGATAAAATACTAAAATAAAGTGTTAATGATCTATAAAATGAATAAACATCCATCCACCGCAACCCCGAAATGATGTAGAATAGCCTCGTTTTCTTGCGTGGGTGGGGGGACCAATGCACGAGATTGAGCCTGAGTTGGGATGCTCATAATGGATGATTCTCGGTCTTTTTCCTTATATTTTTGAACGGCACATTATACGATTTAAATTGTTTTACGAACACTTTAAATTTGCAGGCACTTCCTTAGAAGACATCAGTATCGGAACTACCTTAGTACCGACCGGATTTTTTTTTTTAATAATCCCTCCTTTGTAACCTGTTTTATGGAGCCTCCATTGCAACATGTTTGATTTGAGTGGATGCCCCGGGCATATTCACCGTGAAATTCAACGTTTCACATACTACGCTTCCAAAAAGTGGTGACAGGTTCTTATTTACTGCAACAAAAGTATGCGTTTATTTTTGTTGTTAAATCGTTTCGTCCCGTTTCGAGCTTCAAAACGAGAGCGCCTCGAAAGTTTCGAAATGACAGCCAGTTCCGAAACGACAACGCCTCGAACGCAGCGGAAGACGACGAACCAGAAAAGACGTCACTAAAGGAGTCACGCTTAACTCGTGGTGTAAGAACCAGAAAAGACGTCACTAAAGGGGTCATGCTTAACTCGTAGTGTAAGAACCAGAAAAGGCGTCACTAAAGGGGTCACGCTTAACTCGTAGTGAAAGAACCAGAAAAGGCGTCACTAAAGGGGTCATGCTTAACTCGTAGTGAAAGAACCAGAAAAGGCGTCACTAAAGGGGTCATGCTAAACTCTTAGTGAAAGAACCAGAAAAGACGTCACTAAAGGGGTCACGTTCAACTCGTAGAATAAGAACCAGAAAAGACGTCACTAAAGGGGTCGCGTTCAACTCGTAGTGTAATAATAAGAATTCAAGGGAAGATAGAGCCGAAGAACATCGAAACATCTACAGTGGTCTGCAGAGTGGATACAAACGCTCTTCGGGGTCTAATAAACCAATAAAATGTGCAGATTTATAATCAACCGCTGCACCAATGGGACAGTGCGTGGTGGTACCTCATGCTACCAATACAACATATGCTGCACCAATGGGACAGTGCGTGGCGGTACCTCACGCTACCAATACAACATATGCTGCACCAGTGGGACAGTGTGTGGCGGTACCTCATGCTACCAATACAACATATGCTGCACCAATGGGACAGTGTGTGGCGGTACCTCATGCTTCCAATACAACATATGTAGGAGAGACTGCTCAGTAACACTGGAAAGTTCGTGTAGTG
>SDVV010043350.1:0-10258 GCA_016164225.1 Gammarus roeselii
CCTGTTAACAGCATTACCAGTTCCGCATATCCTGTTAACAGCATTACCAGTTCCGCATATCCTGTTAACAGCATTACCAGTTCCGCATATCCTGTTAACAGCATTACCAGTTCCGCATATCCTGTTAACAGCATTACCAGTTCCTCATATCCTGTTAACAGCATTACCAGTTCCGCATATCCTGATAACAGCATTACCAGTTCCGCATATCCTGATAACAGCATTACCAGTTCCGCACACCACCTTCACAGATTCATTACCATTCCCGTACACCATTCTGCAATATTGCTCTTGCACAATCGAATTTATCCCATGTCCATTTACCCTCTGCTCGGATGTTTATAAAACTATTTAAACTCTACCTACCATACATTAAATTGCCAGAATCTCTACATTAATTTCCGTTTACACATTATTCTGAAAATCTCCAATTGGCCTTTTTTTAGTCTTGTTTATCAGTCCAGGCCCTTTGCAGCGCCACGTCTTTGCTGTGTTTCGAGCCCGTTGTTAATATCCCGTAGTCTGAACACCAGCTTTTCTCTAGGTGGGTGCGTCTCCACAGCGCAGATGGTGTCTTATTCATTCATAGTCGATGTTACAGCACAGCTCAATTTGACATCCGTATAAATTCTTTATCTCTTCTTCATCGTGTAATTGTTTATCTTGTCTCCTCGCCTTCCGAGATCAATCAATACGTACACCCAGCGTCATCGATCTCGGTGATAATTTCATTGTTGTGCTAACCGATTTCTTTTCGTCAAGCAAAGAGTACATTCGCGTACAGGCCCATGCTCAGAGGATATGTACGCACATCGATCTAAGTTCACTTGTTCAGTGGACTTTTTAGGTAGCATCATTTTGTTCAAATTACTAAGTTAAGAATGGAATTCATTTCCTTTGTAGCCTGAATCGGATGAAGAGTGTTATCATTTACATTAGTGAATCATCATCACACCCGCTTTAATAGCGACATCATCGTCATCTTCATCGTCATAAACGATAACAAGCAGCAACAATGGTTGTTCGTATGGTCGAGGATATGCAATCCCCAAGTTCTTGAATTATAACAGACATCGCCACACTAAACCAGGACGACGTCACCGTGTGGAAGCTCGCCAGCTGCTCTCAAACTTGTTGCTCAGAGGCGGGCTGCTGCTCCCTGTTTGCATATGTTGCATGTTTTCAAAATAATTACTGGGTTATAAAAGAAATGAACTCTTTAGATGTCTTGACAGAGATAACACACAATGATACCAGTCTGGAGCTCAGCTGATCATGTGGAGTACAAATAACGTCGAAGGCGAACTGTGCTCGCGATCACAGCGACTGCTTACTAGCACACGGGGCTAAAATACATTGAATAAATAGAAATCCAACGCAGTTAAATTTCTTGTCCAACTTTACGTCGAAGAATTCGGACAGAGGAATGAAAATGTGTTCAGTTTTATTAATTTGGCATCACCGCCAGCAAGCCGCCTCTCTGGACCGCGGCGCCGGGGCGAGGCCGGGACCCAAGATTGGGGAGCGGATACCAGGCTGCGGTGCACCGCAAATATTGGTTCACCATTAGGGCCCAGCCCCTCCCTCCAATGCCTGCTTTTCCCCCTCCCACCACTCTGCTGACCCCCACCCTCCTATTCTGGAGTCTCGACCGGCACTAACTAATAAGTTTGTCGGTGAGACGCCATCATGCAGTGACTACACAGTAAAGCATGAGATCAGAACTGCTGAAGCTGATAAACAAATCTATTTTTTAATGTAAATGACGGCTTTAGAATTACACAATTCATAACCTTATGCCTACTTTGATACTTGGGTCGATGCGCTTCCACTCGGAAAACATGAAAGTGCGCTTTAAATTTATTTCACTGTGTTTATTGTATTTATTGATAGTCATTTTCAAGGGCGAGTTATAATAACGGAAGCTTGCGCAGTAATGAAAAAATGTGCAAGTGGTTGAGACCAAGCACAGAAACATGCCATACCCTTTCGACGCTGGATTCGTCTATGGTGACGTTTGATTTGCTCATAGTTATGCACAAGAACATACATTTATCTTCGAACGTGTGATTCGGTAATGGTTAACGTGTTATTAATTAATAGTTATGCACAGGAACAAACAATGCCCTTGCCACGTGTGATTCGTTAAGGGTTATTGTGTGATTCGTTAATTGTTATGCAGAAGAAAAAAACAATACAACTTCCTGCATGTGATTCATGAATGGTTCTGCACAAGAACAAATAGCACCCTTCATACGAGTGATTCATTAATGGTTAAGCACAGGGACGAACAATACTTTTCCTACGTGTTATTCGTTAATGGATGTGCGTAAGAACAAACTGTACCCATCCTCCGTGTGATTCGTTAATGGTTATGCACAGGAACAAACAATACCCTGCTATGATCGCGTAAATCTTTCCCACTGCCTGAGAAGCAGTGTGGGCCTGTTAACCCTAGATTAAGTTACACGATGAAATCCCTTGCCTTGCATTTTTCCAATTTCCCCTCCAAAGTGTTTCTTTTAGCGAACGGCAGCAGTCTGTTTCCATATTACATTACATGACCAGGAGACGTTGACAAGTGTAGTGACATTTGGGGCGTCCTGTTAAAATCGACGATTCAGCATGTGTGGCCGGGATCCAATAACAAAGAGGGGCCGTGTTTCACTCTCAGGGTTATCTTAAATTGTAAAAAAGTTGGGAGGAGCCTGTAAATTAGTTAAGAGCCTAAGTTTATTTTGTGTGCCAATGAGAGTCAAGGTTTAAGTACACCACGCCCCGTTGGGAGTGACCAAATTGTAGAGTGGTTCCCTTATTGGAGGATCATTTCACACACCTAATGCATGGCCCTCCCATAATTTTCGAAAGTAGCAGGGTAAATTGAATGGGACCTCACTTCGTAACTAAACAGCTTGGGGAGGAGATTAGCCCAATTAGAACAGCGATTGATTATCTGCTGCGAGAGAAAAAGTTTCTGGTCAGAAGGTGAGTAGAGCTTATATAAGACGAGTGTTCAGAGCTTGTCGTACAGATACAGATACAGACTCTAGGCCGCATCCCCCAGAAAGGAGGGTGGCTGACGGCAAGGCGCACGTCACACCCTCATACGCTCACACTCACACAACTTAGCCTTTTTGTGTTGAAGGGTCCGGCCGGTACCCCCTCAACATACACTCTGGGTCACGAGTGCAGTCCGAGGATCCGTCGTCAGCACCAGGGCCCAACAGTTTTCACTGGTTTACCCCCACCGTGTCATAATGGCCGGGCCCCCTCACCCACGAACATCTCGACAGCGGGATGCCAATGACGGGAAAGCACATCAGAGCCGAGTCAAAATCAACCATTCACAACCATTCTCCACTCACGCTTGTTCATTGCACACTCTCTAGCCACCTCCACATTCATGTCTCTCCTTCCCAACGCCTGCTTCACACCATCCATCCACCCAAACTTCGGTCTACCTCTAGGCCTGTGACCACTCGCCTTCGCATTCATCACCCTTTTCACCAATCTCCCTTCATCCATCCTCTCCATGTGCCCGAACCATCTCAGCACACGCGAATATACTCTGTCCTCCAACTTCTTCACCATCCCTGTTCTGATACGAACCACGTCGTTGGTGATCCGGTCTCTCAGCGTTACTCCAGTCATGCTCCTCAGACATTTCATCTCGAAAACATTCAACCTTCTTCTCTCCTCTGCTCTCACCCCCCAAGCCTCAGCTCCGTGGAGCACAGTTGGGACATCAACACCCTCATACAGCCCTCTCTTTGCTTCCGTCCCCAACGTCCTACAGCTCATTAAACTCTTTAGTGCACCCAGCACTTTACATCCCTCCTTCACTCGCGCCTTCACTTCAGTTTCCACTAGTTTAGTTATCTCCACACGGGAGCCCGGATACTCAAAACACTGAACTTCCTCCAAGAGCTCTCTATTTAGGGTGACACTAATTTTGCTCGCATCGACAGTCCTCGAGCATCTCATTACTTTACTCTTACCCACGTTCACTCGAAGCTTCCTCCTCTCACACACTCTACCAAACTCAGACACTAGCCTACATAGCTTCTCCTCTGAATCCGCAACCAGGACCGTATCATCAGCAAACAGCAACTGGCTCAACTGTCAACTCCGCCTATTCGCTTTCAACAGTTCCAAGCCACGACCAGCACACTCGCGTTCACTTCCCTGACCATTCCATCCATAAAGAGGTTGAACAGCCACGGAGACATCACACAGTCTTGTCTTAGTCCCACTTTCACTGTGAACCAATCACTCACCTCGCTTCCCACTCTGACACATGCTCGGCTGTCAGCATAGAAACTCTGCACCGCTTTCAACAAATGTCCGCCCACTCCATACAAACGCAACACCCTCCACAGTGTTTCCCTGTCAATCCTGTCGTATATCTTTTCCAGATCCATGAAGACCCAGAACACATCCTTTCCTTTGGCATGGTACATCTCACAGACCTGTCTCACTGCAAAAATCTGATCGGTACACCCTCTACCACTCATAAAGCCTCACTGTTCCTCTCCAATTGCGCAGTCCGTACAGTCTCTAATCTTTTTGATCAGCCAACTTACCAACTATACATAACAGACTGATACCTCTCGAGCTGCAGCATTCATTTCTATCTCCTTTGCCCTTATATAGCGTAACAATGCAGGCACTGCGCCACTCACTCGGTACCACGCCTGCCACAAAACACAAGTTGAGTAACCTCACCAACCATTCGACAATCGTTACTCCACCCTTCTTCAGGCACTCGGTCGCAACGCCATCCAAACCAAGGGCTTTCCCTGCATTCATCACGTCCACCGCCTCCGGCACCTCTTCCCTGGTAATGTCCGCAACAAGTCTTTCTCCCAAAACTGGCATCCGAGCACCACCACCCACAGAGACGATGTCAGCCTCTCTGTCATCCTCGACATTCAACAACTGATCAAAATACTCGGCCCACCTCTTCCGTACATCACCACTTTCCAACAACAACTGGCCGTTTTCATCTTTCATCACTTCCTCCTTTCCGGTCTCTCCCTTTCTCACCCTCTTCACCTTTTTCCAGAACATCTTTTTGTTCTCCTCAAAATTCTAGCACAACCGTCTGCCCCTCCTGGCATCAGCGTCCCTTATGGCTCTCCTCACCACCCTCTTCACCTCGTTTCTACTCTCTTTGTAGCTTTCATAAGCCACCTCCGACTTCACCTCTTTTCCGTGCCACCGCCAGTTTGACCTCCTCGTTCCACCACTCGCAGCCTACCTTTCTGCACCCGCCCACACGGCGCGCACCACACACCTTCTTTGCACATCTCATCAACGCATCCCTTAACGTCTCCCATTCTTCCTCCATATCTCTCAGGTCCTGTTCTCTCACGTTGTCATATTCTTCCTTCAACGCCCGTTGGAACTCCTCGGCTCTACTTTTCACATTCAGTCCACTCACTTTCACTACCTCTCTTCCTCCTCCCACTCGTTTGTTGCCCTTCCACTTTTGCTCCACTCTTAATCTACCTTCCACCCTCCCCTCTCAACCAATGCACATCCAACAGCTTGTCGTACTATTTAAAAGCCTTCTTTTGTAGTCTCGCTGCTCGAAGACATGTTTAAAGTTTGATGGAAACCTTATTCAGATGAATTATAAATTTTAAAAGCAAATAATTTTGGTCTTTAGGCGAATTATTTCGGACTTAAGCCATAGCAGTAAAATCCACATTTTTGGATTGTAAATGGTGAACCTTCTCTACCATCGAGCACTTCTCTACGGTGACGCTTAGTGTTCTGATGTTCCTGGTTTATTCGTACGCAGACACTGGCTTTTATCTATAGCTCTTTGCATTATCTAAAGGGAACAATTAATTAACATTTCGAGCTACAACTTGTTGGAAAAAGAATCTGAACTCAATGGAACCTAAATATTTTTTCTGAAGCAAACTGCCTATTCAGGGAAAACCTGGTCGAGACAAATTTAATTGATGTCTTACGATGACCTGCAAGAGACAGTTGAAGGTGAGGGTGTTGATGTCTTACGATGACCTGCTAGAGACAGTTGAAGGTGAGGGTGATGATGTCTCTTACGATGACCTGCTAGAGACAGTTGAAGGTGAGGGTGTTGATGTCTTATGATGTCCTGCTAGAGACAGTTGAAGGTGAGGGTGATGATGTCTTACGATGACCTGCTAGAGATAGTTGAAGGTGAGGGTGATGATGTCTTACGATGACCTGCTAGAGACAGTTGAAGGAGAGGGTGTTGATTTCTTATGATGACCTGCTAGAGACAGTTGAAGGTGAGGGTGTTGATTTCTTATGATGACCTGCTAGAGACAGTTGAAGGTGAGGGTGTTGATGTCTTACGATGACCTGCTAGAGACAGTTGAAGGTGAGGATGTTGATGTCTTACGATGACCTGCTAGAGACAGTTGAAGGTGAGGGTGTTGATGTCTTACGATGACCTGCTAGAGACAGTTGAAGGAGAGGGTGTTGATTTCTTATGATGACCTGCTAGAGACAGTTAACGGTGAGGGTGTTGATGTCTTACGATGACCTGCTAGAGACAGTTGAAGGTGAGGGTGTTGATGTCTTACGATGACCTGCTAGAGACAGTTGAAGGTGAGGGTGAGGCGAACGAGTGATGTGCACAAAACAGAATCTATTTTTCAAGAAAATGGAATGAAGATAATCGAAGATGAGTATGACAATTCGGTTACAATTTTAAAGAAGACTGCAGAAAGAAGGTACAATGAATACCAAATTAATTATTACCAAAACGAGACTGTAATTTTGATCTTACTAAACTATTTGATTTGTGATTATCTTTGCAGAATTTTCCTGAAAAATTCATGCTCGATGCAATTCCTTCAGAAATATTTTATGAGAGTATGAGTCTTCGTAATATTTCCATTGTTAGCAGATTTCCATTCTGACAGAAGCCATTTTTCATGAATTGCGAGATTCCATTCGTCCATCACTGTAAGTATTCCAAGATCAGACATTCGTCCATCACTGTAAGTATTCCAAGATCAGAATGACAATAAGCGTGCACCATAATATCGAGTGCATACTGTGACCTCTGGACATCATGCTCAAAAACTGTGTTCCAAACTGCATGGCACACTCATGTTTCTTATTCGAACGAAAAACAACTCGACTTCAAGTCTAGACTACTTGCAATCAACGCTCTGATTTTTTTACGTCTAAATTACTGCCCTACAACAATGAGAAAATGCACGAAATCATTACTCTCAGACATTCCACGTGGCATGAACTTCACCGCAAAGGTAGCCCATGACGGTAATTTCATAACGAGTGATCACGTGACGGCCATCCAAAAAAAAGGTTAGTTGAACAAACATGAGCGACTAGAGCTCAGTGAAGCTATAAAAAAAATCAGAACAAGCTCTCATGTTCAAATGGTATTGTGTTATCAACGCGTAAAGCGGCCCATCAACGATCTACACGGAACGAAAAAAATATCGACTCTGAGTTCAGAAGAACAGAGACTGGCGCCAAAGCTTCCACTATTTCAGGTCCAAATTTTTTCAACAATCTACCGGCCGACATTTAAAATTGCGTTACCGTATCCTCTTTCAAGAAGAAATACACCACTCTTTAACTTGCCTGCCGGCAGCGGATGGCAAAATGAAACATCTGAGAGCGATGAACAAGAAACAGATAGTAAAATACTATATTCCGTAGTACGAACAAAACATCATAAGCATCATGCTACCAACAAAATACAAAGATAGTTTTACATAGCGATATAAATCAAACACCATGCTTCCACAACATCTCTTTGTCTTCGAACAAATAGTATCGCTGGTAATTAAAATTCGATTTTACTATTACCGTATCCTCATTTCCGCTTATTCTGTCCATTTGGATTCGTGTTGTTTCCTGCCATAAAAGCAATCCTCTTTGATTTCGAAGGAAAACTAACAACGGTTAGCGAAACATTACTGAACCATTTCCGACTTTTTTCTTAGTCCATAAATTTCTTATATTTTACTTTGCTTTTGCCCGATAGTTAGACTGACAATAGCATTCATTTTGTCCTATTCTTAATTTACTCGAAATGTCACCATCAGGTATTTTGCTATTCAAACCGTATAGATGTGGTTGTAATCGTGCATGATTGTACTTATCGCACACGAATGGCAGTTGATTAGTGGACATAGCAGTTATGAAACCATGATGCACGCTACCGTGTTTACAAAATTACAGTACACCTTGTAGCTGTAAGTAAGTCCGAGTACAATCAGTAGACTTGTATAATACCTGGATTTGCTCGAGTACTCCATTTTGTATTTCGTTACTTGAACGCATTCTTTGTCGTGTAACGCAGATAAAGGTAGAACACATTTCAAATACATTTTCACCTTTCATCTTGACCATGTGCACAAAAGTGACAAAACGTGTCCTAAAATTCTTGCCTCCGAAATTTTTGCATGAAGCCCCTAATATAATACCTATTTGTTAGCTACTCGATAATATTGTACCATATATTTTAGGTGTAATATAGTTTTAGGGCACACTTAATTTTTCCAACAAAAAGAATACCACGATTCATCTCGTGAATAAATGATTTTATTTTATTTATTATTATACGTTTGGTAGTCTCGGTCTTTGAACAACCCATGCAGGACACACCTTCACAAGTGTCTCATAATATCGAGCACTATCTAACAGTGTTATGATCCAGTGATGTGATCCAGTGTTGTGATCCAGAGTTGCGATCCAGTGTTGTGATCCAGTGTTGTGATCCAGTGTTGTGATCCAGTTGCTACAACAGAAACATAAACCGTTGTGATGAAAGAGCAAAAAAAAAATCTCGAAAAATGAAAAAGGGGCATCTAGTCTGCATTTTTGACTGGATCTTCTTTATTTAAGCGCAATTTAACTGTTTGCGTCAAGTCAACTTCAATTCGGATTCTTTCAACTAGATTTCGGTCAAAATTTAAAAGATATGATGTGCGCTGATTTCCAATTTCCTTACTTGTTCCCTTGTTGACAGTCAGTCTGAGAGTATTTAAATTAATTTTTATGTCGAATTTAATCGAGTTGCACTCTGAATATAATATGAATATTTTTATGTTTAATAATCCCAGATAGGGTGTGTGAGAAACAACTCAGAGTGATACATTGACAAAAAAAAATCAAATATATGCTGACAATTGGTTTCCGCGATCTCCCACTACAAATGATAAAGTATCGAAGTATCAGGGTTTTCGTGTCATAACTTTGCTTGTCGGTACCGGTACTAAATGATCTGAAAAAAGGCCAATGCTACCGATGCTGAACCTGTTAATTTTTTGTAATGCCCCCTTATAGGTGCATGAGAGAACCAAAAATAATATGCAATATATAAATGTATAGCGGGCGTGTACAGTTAAAATTCATAGATATGAAGCCAGTGACTCCAATGGCTTCTTACGGCCAGCATCATCTCGGCTAGTCCATCTGAGGTCCTTCATAATGTTTATATATCTCGTAATTGGATGGTTCAGTTGAGGCATGTCCTGCAAGGTCTCTCATCAAATAGTAACATCTGCACTGCGAGTACCAATCTTCTTAACGCATTTTGCGTTCATTCATCAAGCGAGAGGCTCGGATGCCACGTGTCAGCCCAATCTATTAGTTTATTATGGTCACTTTGACTAGCCAAGTACTCTTGCTCAGAGGTCGCTTTGACTAGCCAAGTACTCTAGCTCAGAGGTCGCTTTGTCGAAGATTGTGAAATCATTCCCCAATGTGAATATTCGTAGAAAAGTGTTGATGATGTCGGGGTTGATTTTACTTATATTTGTTATAAATCATTGTATTAGTTTAAAGCTAACTTAATCCTAATTACACTTTACTCGACCAATACAGACACATAGCCGTACGCCGGTTGCATAGCCGTACGCCGGTTGCATAGCCGTACGCCGGTTGCATAGCCGTACGTCGGTTGCAAAGCCGTACGCCGGTTGCAGAGCCGTACGTCGGTTGCAGAGCCGTACGCCGGTTGCATAGCCGTACGCTGTTTGCACAGCCGTACGCCGGTTGCATAGCCGTACGCCGGTTGCATAGCCGTACGCCGGTGGCAAAGCCGTACGCTGGTTGCAAAGCCGTACGCCGATTGCAGAGCGGTATGCCGGTTGCAGAGCCGTACGTCGGTTGCAGAGCCGTACGCCGGTTGCAGAGCCGTACGCCGGTTGCAGAGCCGTACGCCGGTTGCAGAGCCGTACGTCGGTTGCAGAGCCGTACGCCGGTTGCAGAGCCGTAC
>SDVV010043351.1:0-10258 GCA_016164225.1 Gammarus roeselii
GTAGGGCTAGTGTTATACCAAGGTTGTGGAGGGGTGCGGTAGAGGACCCCCAAGGCAAAAAGTTGGACGCGCTCCTTGAAAATTTGGTGAAATTGCTCTTACCTGTTCATTGTCTTATAAATTATTTCTGTGGCATGTTCGCTATATTTGAGTGTATGTATCGTTACATGTTTTATGTTTGTATTTTAATTCTATACATTTTCAGTGTATATTATGTTCATATTCTTATCTAATTGAGGGTGTAATTGACTAATTTTTTAGCGATGGGAGGCTTGGTACCAGCTTGATATAGAATTTAGGCTATGTTTTGTGTTTTCCATCTATTTATTTCATATTTATATAATATCTATAGGAATAGTATGGTTTATTAGTTTGGTAGTTGGCGAGTTGATGTCTGTATTTTGGGTTGATGCAACAGCTTCGTTCGAAAATCTATCTACCCCATAATGCATTATCCAGGTTTGAACAAGATATATCGGTGATCCATTGATGCGATGTTCCAATAGCGAGAGTACCTGAAAGATTTGGATTTATTGTAAGTTATTATAAAGTGTTATGTATTCGTAGTAATGATCGTTTGATATTTGTTGATTTTTTTTTGTTTTTGGAATTTTGAATAGTTATCTCATACAGTTATAGGATTTTTTAGGATATTTTGGTTTGCATCTTCCATATAGCACATTTTTTTCCCTGGCATGATTGGTCGGTTATTGCATCATTTGGGTATTTTATATGTATATATGACATTCTGTTACGATTAAGCCGTGGTTACTTTAGTTAAAGAATTGTTAATTCAAGCCTGTTTTGGACTGAGTTGGGGAGTAATTTTCATCAGGTTTTGTATATACTATAGCGTGTTCGTGTAGAAGTATTCCACACCATTTACTATTAGTTTCAGCGAATGTTGCTCGCATGTCCTGGTATTTCATTCACGTCAGTTGTTTGGTTGGTTACATGCTTTTTTTTCTAGTTCGTCACGGTTTTTAATGTATGTTGAGGGCATGGTGGAGAATTGATCTTCTTTCTTTGTTATAACTCGGAAGTTTTAGTATGGGTCTTTCAGTTTTGTATGTTCTCTGTACAGTTTACATCTTCGATGCAAGGTATTGGATATTTTCTACATTATCGAAATATTAGGATATATTACGTTTGCATTTGCAATGTAGAACATTATTTCAGGTATAATGGAGTTACATGTTGTATATTTTTAGGGTTTCGATTTGATTTGTTACAAACTTGGTTTTGCTGTTAGCTTATCGTATGTTTATTGTAGAACCATACTTCAATGTTTAGGAGGAGTTAGAGAGTCCCCTTAGCAAAAGCTCGTAGTGCGTACGCCTATTTGTGTAAGTAGACCGATTTACTGTGATTGATACCATTGAGTATTACAATTTTTTATGTGAATTAGAGCAGAGTAGAGAATCATATTTGGCTATTTTTATAGTTGTTGTTGCTGTTGTTGTATGATTTTTCCACGATAATCATAGGAATGTATGTTTAAGAGGTGTAAGTCCGTGATGCATCTTTGTGGAATTTCGTCATTGAACCCCTGCAAGTGTATAGTGTAACGTTTTAGAAGTCGATTTACTAGATGGTGGGGTCCTGGTGTAGAGGTGGCTTGCACGATATGGTTGTCATTTGGAGTTCATCCCTGTTCACCGTAAATTTTGTAAGTTCTTGTGGACGTCGATCTTAAATTCCATGGGTTTGTTAGAGAGGTTATCCGACAAGCTGCTGTTCGTTGTAGTGGTTAACTTGGGTCATCAGTGAACAGATGCCCAGACTTTTATAGGCCACACTCTTTGAGTTTCATGTCAGCCCCATTTTTACAACTTTACCTGTATATAGATTCTTGGTTATCTCCAGGATGTGACTTGGTTCGACGCTGTTCAGAGACGATGGACTAAACAGATGCATGTTATGTATGTCTGAGGTATTGTACCATGACTGGGTGTTTCCTTTGAAATTTGTTTTATATCAGTGGTAGATTGCTGAAAAGTGACCTATTAAAGCATTGTAGAGTTCATTGTTATGACACAGTGGGCTTCGATTTGTTCTACGAGAGACATAATATCATAGTTGGTTTTGTAATTTGTTATAGATTTAAATAGGTATCTTAGTAAAAATCACATTATTCTCACAAACACAGTGTTAAATGTCAGATATTTTCGGTATGGCTGTTATGTTAGTATACGATCATAGTCATGAACCAGATCACGTGGGAAATTGGAATAGGTTTTATCATCTGGGTGTGGTAGGATACACCGTATATAATAGTTAATCATTTTCGGTTAGGGTAGAATACAGAATCTTATTTAGCTATTTTATAGGTGTCGTTGTTTGTTTTGAATGGTTATCCAAGGAATACATCTAAATCAGGTATAAATTCGCCTAATTTCATGGAATGTTGGGTATAAAATACGCTTAATTGGTTGTAATGATCAAAAATTTGGTATGTTTTACCTCTCGACATTTTATTTGGGTCCGGTTTCAAGTCATTTTGGAGAACTAATGTACCATTTGTGTAGAGTGTTTGTATTAAAATTTCTTCATTAATTTAATGTACATCTCAATTATGTTATCCTCTCGCATGTCTTTACTTGATGCTTATTCCCGCATGCCTTACTTCTTAAGATGTTTGTGATCCGTTTGCAGTTTATACAGTAAGAAGTTGATTAATGCGTTCCAATTCAGAGTATCTGACTTATTCGAGCATTCACCAAAACCACTGCTACATTTTTCACTATAGGTTTGTAATGTAGAGGGGTCGTGAACCTAACCCAACCTAACCTATCCTAACCTAATCTAACCAAGGATTATATTTCTTCCCCGTTTCATACAAATGTCATGTATTTCTTCATTGATTTAAGCTATATTCATATCAAATCTATCCACTGACTCTGTAGTTTTTACCAATCTTCAAAAGTTTATGTACCTACATATGTATATTTATTCACTTTGCTTGTTAAAAGTCCAGTAATATAGACTAGTTTCAAGTATTGTTAGGTGATCGCTCGTTTTAGACTGTAGAGTTCAAAACGTTTATGTAAGCTTACCGCATATCTCAGTGATTGTTATGGGTGTTTAAGCGTTAGCAAGTTTTATGTATGGTATTACTGATAAACAAGATTTTTTGTTGTTGTAAATGTTGGATGTGTTGCTCCTACCATTTCCGTCTATTATAACGAATATTGAATAAATCCACTCAAACATTTTACTACAGCTCTTTGATGTAAGGTCAGCAGTCTAGGATATAAATTATGTCTAAGGAACATAATTAGTGAAATATATTTCAATGTACGACAACATAGATCAACTATCAATGAATGCAAAATGGGTTACCTCACACTGTCATAAACAATAATGCCTAGGCAACCTAACCTAACAGTCATCCTAACCAATTGTTATGTATTTTTTTAATCAAGTTTGATGCTTATGTATGGTATTGATATGTATGGAACTCTCCACTCGGAGCTGTATATTTAACATGTCATTAGCAGATTGCATACACTTCTCCAATTTTGATCCAGCAAATATTATTTTGCGGAAGTTTGGATTCCAGAATTTTTATTGATATCTATGTTACTTGTTTGAATGAGACTCAGAAGGTAGGATCTACATGAACAAATTCATTTCAATTTGTTACACTTTTTTAACGTGGAACAGTTTCACGCGATATTAGCTTCAAAAATCTAGTCAACCTAACCATCTTAACCATTAATTATATATCTTCAGTCAAGTTTGATGGTTATTTATGATATTTAGTCATTATTTATTGCGATATACATATCAAATCACTCCACATGGTTAGATTTTACGTATTTTTTTAATATCACACATCTTGTACACACATGAACACTTTTGTACGCATTTACAGGGTCGTTAGCGTCACTGTGTCGGCACATGTGTCGACACAATGCATATGTACAGGGTCGTTAGCCTCACTGTGTCGGCACATGTGTCGACACAATGCTTATATACAGCGCCGTTAGCCTCACTGTGTCGGCACATGTGTCGACACAATGCAGATATATACAGGGGCGTTAGTGTCACAGTGTCGGCACATGTGTCGATTCAATGCATATATACAGGGTCGTTAGCCTTACTGTGTCGGCACATGTGTCAACACAATGCATATATGCAGGGTTCGTTAACGTCACTGTGGCGCCACATGTGTCAACACCATGCCGACATTTACATACAATTAGTGCAAAAAGGGTTACCATACACTGCCAGATGCATTAATACCTAGGCAACCTGACCTAACCTAACCAACTTAACCAAGAATTATACATTATCGTTCGAGATTTCCTGCTTACGTATGATACTTATTCATCGATTTATGATATATTCATATCAAATTCTCCCACATGACTCTATTTTTCGTATGATTTTTATTATCACACACAATGTAGACACATACACACATTTTTATGCATATTCAGGGGCGGTCAACATCTGTAGCATTTTTCCACTAGAACAACATTCCTGGCATTTGTAACAAGATATTTAATGTGGATCAGCTTCACGGCATGTTAGGTTGATAGATCCAATCATCCTAACCTAACAACCTATTTTATCCAGGAATAATGTATGATCGAACGACTTTTCATGCTTACATATGATTTATTCAGTGTTTTAGGATTAATGCATAACTATTATCTTCACTTGACTCCACATTTTGATCTATCCTTTGCAGTTTCGATTCACACTACCAATTTTGTTCTAGCACATTTCATCCATTATCTCATAGGTAATTAGATCGTTGTTTGAATGTTCAAGCTATTTTTACATGATTCTTGATTTTAATTCGACACACTTCTAAATTACTTGTACATGTTATTCACACCCATAAAAAAAACTAACCTTACCTAACCTTATGTATGGTATTCAGTCATTGATATATACATATGAACCTCTCCACATAGCTCTTTATAAAACTTAAACCTGATTCTTTCTTCTTCGTGGTCACTCTCGTCCCATTTTAGTTAGCAGAGAGGTCAGATTTTCAATTTTAGATGGTTTGAATGTTACTAGTGTTTCATATTTGTATCCAGTTTCACACAACGAACACTTCGTCGCATACCAGGTCTACCGCATTTACTTCAATATCTCCTGACACTACATCCACATTCCGAGATTTGATTTCTTATTCCCCTTGATCTTCGGTAAATACGACTGTAACCCGTCGACATTAGTTACCCAAAGTCGACTTCCTTGCAGACTTCCTCTCTCCTTCATCCATTTAAGAATGTTATCTCCCACTCTTTTGATTCTTGTTTTACCCATTCTGAGATAACTGATATTTTCAACCCTAGTCAATACGTGTTCAATCCGACTCATATCATCTTCGGAGATTTCTTCTTCCAAAACCCGTAAACTAATTCTTGCCTCGTGAACATTCATTGTCGTCCTGCTCCACTTTCACTCAACGTAACACTGACTCCAATCTCGGCATGCAGCGAGCTATTATAATGCGATTGCATGCATTTTTTTGCAAAACATTAGGCCTATCTTCGCTCGCCTTGATCATCATCTGTGTATGTATGTACGTATGTATGTACGTGTAAAGGGGTGTGTTCGTATGTGCATGTGTATGTTCAAGCGTATGTACGTGTACATGAGGTAAAAATAGGATAACAAAATTTAAAATTCAATACAATTTTAAAATTGATATGTATATCGCACAAAATAATGACTAAATATCATTCATAACCATCAAACTTGAATGAAAATGTATTATTATTCGTTAAATTGGAAAGGATGACTAGATCTTTGAACCTAATATCGCGTGAAACTGTTCTACATTAAAAAAGTGTTACAAATTAAAGTGAATTTGTTCCTTTGGATCCTACCTGCTGAGTCTCATTCAAACAAGTAACAGAGATATCAATAAAAATTCTGGAATCTAAGCCTCTGCAAAAGGATATTTGCTGGATTAAAATTGGAGAAGTGTATTCAATCTGCTAATGACATGTTAAATATACAGCTCCGAGTAGAGAGTTTCATACATATCAATACCATACATAAGCATCAAACTTGAATGAAAATACATCTTTTTTGGTTAGGATGACTGTTAGGTTAGGTTACCTTGGCATTAATGTACATGGCAGTGTACAGTAACCCTTTTTGCATTCATTGATAGATTTGATCTATATTGTCGTACATTGATATATATTTCGCTAATTATGTACCTTAGGCATTATTTAAGTCCTAGATCTTGTTGACTAGGGACCTTACATCACAGACCTGTAGTGAAATGTTAGAGTAGATTGATTCATTATTCGGTATAGTAGACGAAAATTGTAGGAGCAACACATCGAACATTACAACCAAAAAAAATTGTATTCTAACAGTAATACCACACATAAAACGTGCTTACGCTCTAACACCCATAACAGTCACTGAGATATAAGGTAAGCGTACTGGACTTGTAACAAGCCAAATGAATATATATATATATATATATATATATATGTCTACATAAACTGGTAGAGATTGGTGAGAACTACAGAGTCAGTGGATAAATTTGATATGAATAAAGTTTAAATCAATAAAGGAGACAATTACATAGGTGTGAAAACATGAGAAAAAATATTATCCTTGTGTAGATTAGGTTAAGAGAGGTTAGGATGGGTTAGGCTTACGACCCCTCTACATTACAAACCTATAGGGAAAAATGCAACAGTGGATCTGGTGAAAGCACGAATAAGTCAGATATTCTGAATTGGAACGCATTAATAAACTTCTAAGTATATAAACTGCAAACGGATCACAAACATTTATAAAAGTAAGTCATACGGGAATAAGCATCTAGTAATGACATGCGATCGGATAACATAATTGAGATGTACATTAAATGAATGAAGAATTTTAATACAAACACTCTACACTAATGGTAGATTAGTTCTCCGAGACAGCTTGGAGCCAAACCCAAATCCAATATCGAGAGGTAAAACATACCAAATATTGGATCTTTACATCCAACTAAGCGTATTTTATACTCAACATTCCATGAAATTCGTCGAATTTATACCTGATTTAGATATACTCCTATGATAACCAATCAAAACATACAACGACAACTATAAAATAGCCAAATAAGATTCTCTACTCTACCCTAACCGACAATGATCCAACCACTCCCAGATGATAAATCCTACTCCAATATCCCACGTGATCTGGTTAATGACTAAGATCGTATACTAAGATAACAGCCATACCAAAAATATCTGATATTCAACACTGTGTTCATGAGAATAATTTGATTTTTGCTACGATACCTGTTCAAATCTATAACAAATTACAAAACCAACTATGATTTTATGTCTCTAGTAGAACAAATCAAAGCCCACCGTGTCATAACAACGAAATCTACAATGCTTCAATGGGTGTATAACAAATTTTTAAGGAAACACCCAGCCATCCTACAATACCTCAGACATGCATACCATGCATCTGTTTAGTCCATCGTCTCTGAACAGCGTCGAGCAAAGTCACATCCTGGACATAACCAATAATCTATACACAAGGACAGTTGTCAAAATGGGGCTGACATGAGTCTCAAAGAGTGTGGCCATAAAAGTCTGGGCATCTGTTCACTGATGACTTAATTGAACCTCTACAACGACTAGCAGCCTGTCGGATAAACTCTCTAATAAATAAATGTCCACAAGAACTTACAAAATTCACGTTGAACATGGATGAACTCCAAATGACAACCATATCGTGCAAACCACCACTACACCAGGACCCCACCATCCAGTAAATCGTCTTCTAAAATGTTACGCTATACACTTGCTAGGGTTCAATGACGAAATTCTACAAAGATGCAGTACGGACTTACACCTCTTAAACATACATTCCTATGATTATCGTAGAAAAATCATACAACAACAACAACAACTACTATAAAAATAGCGAAATATAGTTCTCTACTCTGCTCTAATTCACATAAAAAATTGTAATACACAACGGTATTCATCACAGTAAGTTGGTCTACTTACACAAATAGGCATAAACACAACGAGCTTTTGCCTCGGGGACTCTCTAACTCCTCCTGAACATTAAAGTATGGTTCTACAATAAACATACAATAAGCAAACAGCAAGACCAAGTTTGTAACAAATCGAATCTTCAATATCTATAATATCTACGTCAAACATTGACAGGATGTAAGAAGATATATGAAACACGAAAAATATACAGCTTGTGACTTAATTATACCTGAAAAAATGTTCTATATTGCAAATGCAAACGTAATATATCCCAATATTCCGATAATGTATAAAATACCCAATAACTTGCATCGAAGATAAAAACTGTACAGAGAACATACAAAACTGGAAGACCCATACTAAAACTCTTGAGTTATAACAAAGCAAAAAGATGAATTCTCTACCATACATAATACTTATATTAAAAACCGTGAGGAACGAGAAAAAAAAACATGTAACCAAGCAAACAACTGACGTGAATGGTATGGAATACTTCTACACGAACACGCTCTAGTACATACAAAATCTGATGGAAATTACTCTCCAACTCATTCCAAAACAGGGTTAAGTTAACATTCATTTAACTAAAGTAACCACGGCTTAATCGTAACAGAATGTCATATATACATATAATATACCAAAATGATGCAATAATGGACCAATTATACCAGAAAAAATGTGCTACATGGAAGATGCAAACCTAAAATAGCCTAAAAATTCCTATAACTGTACGAGATAATTTTTAAAAATTCCAAAAACAATACAAAATTCAACATATATCAAACGATCATTACTATGAATACTTAACAAAATATAATAACTTACAAAAATCCATATCGTTCAGGTACTCTTGCTATTGGAACCCCGCGTCAACGGAACACTGATATATCTGGCTCAAACCTGGATAATGCATTATGGGGTAGATAGATTTTCGAACGAAGCTGTTGCATCAACACAAAATACAAACATCAACTAGCCAACTACCAGACTAATAAACCATACAATTCCTATATATATTATATACATATGAAATAAGGGTCTGCTACTGGGTATAGCTTATATTTCCGGGCAACACCCTACGACCGAATTCCAATTTGTTTTTTAATAAGTTAGAATATTGCAATATTCGGGTGAAACTAATATATTCATCAAAAACATCTTATGTATTGTGCTACCTTCATTGACAAATAGCCTTGTGTCAACTATTGGATGCCTTCGCCCGCCACGAAATTCCGAAATTTTGTTTGAAACTACGCCCCCCGTTTTTCTACCCTTTAGCTACGACGGTATATTCAATCATTACAAAGAGTGGGGTACGTAAGCCAACACATTGTGCGAGTCCTAGAACTGAGCGCCTTAGATTGAAGCCATATTCTCGCTTGATTAAGAGCGCTCCAAAGACCCTCACGCCAGGTGGGAGAAGTTTTGACGTCTTCTAGACAAGTCGCTTGATAGTGAAATTTACATCAATCATCTAGAAATGAGATGCAAATTTGAAAGTCTCACAAGTGGAGCATGTGGAAGAAGAATGTGCGTATAGTTACTGCTCTAACCCACGTCGCAGTGTAATGTACGTCACTATAACAGTTTTACATCTTGCGTGGTGGTTTACCCGACTCATCCATCATGTGGCGCACGTGCAACAAGGCTCGTCAGCACTTCTTATTGCAGAGCATCATACATCGTACAGCAAGGACTTCATTCCGAATTGCCAATGAGTTAATAGGATATTCTCACTGGATCACATTTTCATAATAATTATCCATTATATGTAAAATCAGTTTAACAAAATGCATTGATTTTGAGGTTTTTGGTTCTCAGATCCCGCAGTCAAATTTCAAGTTCCATGAACGTATACAAATACAACCGGTTTTCCATGTATCAGTACACTTACATACATACATACATACATACATACATACATACATACATACATACATACATATATACATGCATGCATACATATATACATAAATACATACATATATACATACATACATATATACATACATACATTTATACATACATACATATATACATACATACATACATACATACATACATACATACATACATGCATACTTATATACATACATACATACATATATACATACATATATATACATTCATAATTACAGACATACATATACACATACATGCATACATTTATACATATATATATACATACATGTATACATACATACATACATACATATATACATACATACACAAAAACGCATATACATACATACATAAAAAAA
>SDVV010043352.1:0-10258 GCA_016164225.1 Gammarus roeselii
TGTGTGTGTGTGTGTGTGTGTGTGTGTGTGTGTATAGATAAACGAATACATAACAACCGCATTACAGGGACGATGGAGTCAAACCACGAACGTAACATTTCTGAAGTCGAAGGGACTTAGGAAGACTAACGTAAGCTCCGGACTAGTGTGCACCTAGCAGCAGTGCTGCTGAGACTAGTGTGCACCTAGCAGCAGTGCTGCCGAGGGATATGATTCTGTATCCTGACATTTTACAAAAACAAGCCTAGACCCGTACCATAGCGAAGTTTGTATCGAGATGATAAATGAATAATATTCCAACTTCGCAATCTAATATTTTTAATTTAATAATAGAAGCCTAACTTAGCACATGGGGAATTGAAAACACCAAAATTAAACAGTCAGATAAAAAGGTGCTGTAACACGACGACTTCTTCCAACCTTTGGAAACTCGTGGCAATTTCAAGGACTTATGTACTACATTGAATAAGGAAAACCAAATAGTTGTTCCTGGGTCCCAACACTGCACTTCAGTCCGTGTGCTAATGTAACGCTTTGTTTCGATCTTTGAATAAGTGTAATGCTATAGAAGAACACTATTTACATCTGTCAGGGTTAAGAAATTTTCATTCACTTCAATATCTCTTTGATTTACCAGGTATTTGACAAAAAAAAATTGATGAGGATGTGAAAATATTTATCCGAGTTGAATGATTTTCTATTCATTGGGATAGAAAATGTAAATTGTCGACAACTACCACAAATTTAATCTTACTTCATTGTTCGTTGTTGATGCAAGCGATGATTAAAAAACGTTACCACGAATAAAAATCTCTTCGGTAAATCGACGGGACTTGTTTTTCTCAAGATACCTGGTGACTAATTTGATCCTGTGTTGATTCATCGCGAACTCCTTATGAGTTTGTTAAGAGTCCAATGAATCTTATTGGATTGAGCCTAGTCCACTGCAAATGATATCTATAAATATTATTTTTGGTTGTGTGATAGAACTCTTACAGCGCATACGTTCACATTATAATCAATATATTATCAACTCTTGTTCCTCTACTTAATATGGTATCTTATTAGGTAGTCAGGTAAATATCTAAATGAAACTACCCAAATCTCAATTGAAATGTTCAGTCGCTACTTTAAGGAGAGCAGAGTTTGATAGATGAAGTGAAGCATCAGAAATGTATTGCAGGGTTTCTGTACCAACATATCGTTTCCCCAAGACATTAATGTCAAGGACCCGGGGGGAAGGAGGGGGGGTGACTCATTTTCTTAAATGAATTGTCACTACAGTCTCCCGTACCACTTAATCAAATCCACTCTTGATTTAAACCTAATCGAAATTCTATTTGATGAGTAGCATGGAGCAAAATTACGTAGTGTCCTGCCCGGCCGTTTCCTTTATTAGAACTCTCTTAAAGGCAATTGCATTTGAGACCCGTTTGCTGAATTGAGCAAAGCTGGCTATAAAAAAAATCTAGCTCAGATTATGTTATTGTGTTGCTCTCTTGTTTTCTCACTTCTTCTTGCGACGCACCCCTTCATTTTAATTGTGTTGGAGGTTGCCTGACTGTGGGCAGACCTCAATCATGGGATCCCCAATTCCTACCTCTCTTTGTTCATCTAACTCTTTAAGCATGCAGCAATTGAATCTAAGGTAGCATAGAAACGAATAAAAATCTAGAAACTCAATCTCAAATTTTGTCACTGTTGAATCGAAAACTTAACAGAGGCTTATTCTGAGGTACTAGTGATTCTAATTTTACCTAATTTGCTCGAAAAAATTTACACCTCAATAGTTATTTGCCGATGCGGGGGCGATTCCCCGCTCTGAGTAAATTTTGTTGCAGGTGTGCCCCGCTTTAAAAATAACTGAGGTTTACTTCCATTCCTCATGCTGCTGCAACAAATAATCTGAGTTGAATCCTTTGTTCCAGCTTGCAATGTCAGATCACCTGTGCCACCTTTGCTCGTCTGTGCCAGCTGTGCTCGCTTGCCGGTCGCAGCGTGTCTGCAGCTGATGCCTGCACACTTGACCACACGGACAGACAGACACATGAGCACACCCTTCAGCCACATTGCGATCGATACCTCTGCATTCTGAGGGCGCTGAACCCGTCATTTCGTTTATACCTACCCGTCATTCATGTCTGTGTGAATATAAAAACAGCCTTGTCAATAGTCAATGTGACTCTCATTCCTAAATCAAAGATTTTTACACGTCGTTTATGCAGACAAAACATCTATGCCCTCACGTCATCTATACCCACACATTGTCTAGACCGGTCTAGGTATGTGAGCAACCTTCTAAAGAGTCAATTATTTTCGTGAATAAAGTAATATTCACGTCGTCTTTACCTTCAAGACACCTTTACTTTCACGTCTGTTCTCAAACGGCCACTGTACCTTCACGTCTTTTATGACTACCCGTCGTCGATATATACAAATCGTCTATACCCGAACGTCGTCTGTTCCTACACGTCGTCTAGATATTTGTACTCGTCACTTATATATTCCTACATGTCTTCTATACGGACATACACGTAGTCAATATCAACATGTCGTCAGACTAACTTGTCAACAATTTGTTTCTATTTATCAAGTTAGCATAGGGGAAGGTATTTCCGGCCAGTGGGCTGAATAAGCTCATTGTTTGTGTTGATTTCTGACTGGAATTGGTTCATTGTTTGGGTTGATTCCTGACTGTAATTAGTTCATTGTTTGGGTTGATTCCTGACTGTAATTGGTTCATTGTTTGGAGTGATTCCTGACTGCAATTGGTTCATTGTTTTGGGTTGATTCCTGACTGTAATTAGTTCATTGTTTGGGTTGATTCCTGACTGTAATTAGTTCATTGTTTGGGTTGATTCCTGACTGTAATTGGTTCATTGTTTGGGTTCATTCCTGACTGTAATTGGTTCATTGTTTGGGTGGATTCCTGACTGTAATTAGTTCATTGTTTGGGTTGATTCCTGACTGTAATTAGTTCATTGTTTGGGTTGATTCCTGACTGTAATATGTTCATTGTTTGGGTTGATTCCTGACTGTAATATGTTCATTTTTGGGTTGACTCCTGACTGTAATTGGTTCAATGTTTGGGTTGATTCCTGACTGTAATTGGTTCATTGTTTGGGTGGATTCCTGACTGTAATTGGTTCATTGTTTGGGTTGATTCCTGACTGTAATTAGTTCATTGTTTGGGTTGATTCCTGACTGAAATTAGTTCATTGTTTGGGTTGACTCCTAACTGTAGTCGGTTCATTGTTTGGGTTGATTCCTGACTGTAATTGGTTCATTGTTTGTCTTGATTCCTGACTGCAATTGGTTCATTGTTTGGGTTGATTCTTGACTGTAATTAGTTCATTGTTTGGGTTGATTCCTGACTGTAATTAGTTCATTGTTTGGGTTGATTCCTGACTGTAATTAGTTCATTGTTTAGGCTGACTCCTGACTGTAATTGGTTCATTGTTTGGGTTTATTCCTGACTGTAATTGGTTCATTGTTTGGGTGGATTCCTGACTGTAATTGGTTCATCGTTTGGGTTGATTCTTGACTGTAATTAATTCATTGTTTGGGTTGATTCCTGACTGTAATTGGTTCATTGTTTGTGTTGATTCCTGACTGCAATTGGTTCATTGTTTGGGTTGATTCCTGACTAATTGGTTCATTGTTTGGGTTGATTCCTGACTATAATGGGTTCATTGTTTGGGTTGATTCCTGACTGTAATTGGTTCATTGTTTGGGTTGATTCCTGACTGTAATTAGTTCATTGTTTGGGTTGATTCCTGACTGTAATTAGTTCATTGTTTGGGTTGGCTCCTGACTGTAATTGGTTTATTGTTTGGGTTGACTCCTGACTGTAATTGGTTCATTGTTTGGGTTGACTCCTGACTGTAATTAGTTCATTGTTTGGGTTGACTTCTGACTGTAATTGGTTCATTGTTTGGGTTGATTCCTGACTGTAATTGGTTCATCATTTGGGTTGACTCCTGACTGGAATTGGGTTGGCTAGCTGCATCAGAAGTTAATATTTGATGGAGTTCTTGATGAGAGGAAAAGAGAGTGAGTGGGATAGGAAGAGAATTTATTTGTGAGGGAGTAGTCCGAGTAAAGAAGAATTACAATGTGAGAGGAAGAAATAGAAAAAGAGCGCGAAAGAGAGGAAAGGAAGGCGCAGGCGTCAAACTGAACTTCCATGGTCCCTTTTTTTATCACGTGACACACTTTTTTGATCATTGCAGTGGAAGGCTTACATTTTATTTTGTTACATAAACATTGTTCTTTATCTGAAAATGTTGAGTAGTTAAAGATATGGCAGCATCTGGCATCGATTATTTGCAAACCACTTCGTTGAGAACGTCAAACTTTCTCAAATGCCCTGCTTCCATCATCTTCTCGAATGCTCTTCTTCAATCTTCTCGAATGCATTGCTAACATCATCTTCTGGAATCCCCTCTTCATCATCTTCTCGAATGCTCTGCTTCCATCAACTTCTCGAATGCCCTGCTTCCATCATCTTCTCGGATGCTTTGTTTCCATCATATTTTCGAATGCTATGCTTCCATCAACTTTTCGAATGCCCAGCTTCCATCATCTTCTCAAATGCTTTGTTTCCATCATATTTTCGAATGCTCTGCTTCCATCAACTTTTCGTCCCATCTTCTCGAATGCTCTGCTTCCATCATCTTTTCTAATGCTCTGCATCCATCATCTTCTCTAATGCTCTGCTTCTATCATCTTCTCGAATGCACTGCTTCCATCATCTTCTCGAATGCTCTGCTTCCATCATCTTCTCGAATGCTCTGCTTCCATAATCTTCTCGAATGCACTGCTTCCATAATCTTCTCGAATGCACTGCTTCCATCATCTTCTCGAATGCTCTGCTTCCATCATCTTCTCGAATGCACTGCTTCCATCATCTCGAATGCTCTGCTTCCATCATTTTCTCGAATGCTCTACTCCCATCATCTTTTCGAATGCTCTGCTTCCATCTTCTTAGGACTCGGAACAGTTAACAAATAGCAAAGAGATCAACAAGGAACTAAGTGATAGAGGCTGATGTGATAAACTTTAAGGTAAATAGATTATAAATGCGGCAGTTGCTTCTGCCCAGAGCAAACAATTTTTGGCATTTTTTTTTCAATGACACACGATGATACGTGTTCGCGTTGAGACTGTTGACCCCAAAATCCAAACTGTTGTCCGACGTTGGTTCGCGCAGTTTTAAAATCATATGATTAAATCTCTTACATAAGCTTCAGTGCTTCATTTATATGAGTGAGGAAAATAAATTATTTAAAATAAATAGCCCGTACACAAAAAAATGTCGTTCAGTAACGCAAACACAAAAACTTGATAACGGTGGAAGGCCATCAAAGTTACCTTATGTGCTCATTTGAGCTCCACTCGAACTCAACCCGTCCTTCTAGCTATTTCTCAGCATCCTGCTTATGAAGGACCCACTGAACGGTCAGCATTTCTAGTCCTGTTCTTATAGACTTGGCCCGAGAATCCTTCCGTCTGTCTTTATCATTTTAGTGTCATATACGTATGTTTATATGACCTTTAGCATTCTCGACCATAATGTGACACTAAGGGTTGCTCACCTTTCCCCAATAAAGTAATTATTCGTAGCGATCAATAACTTATCGGCGGTTATCAAATGAAGTCTTTTCGTGCCGTATTGCCATCAGATTACATTGCGAAGTTCGAATAACTTCACAATAGCTCTCCGTTTTGCAAAAAGTGATTAGAAAGTGACACGAGAAATTTCAGACGAATGAATCTTGAGCTACAACCTTAATAAATGTTCCCCAGAATTGACTTCATTCATTCAACGCCTAGAGCCTGTTTTCCCCGCATGAAGTTAATGAGTGGGCTCCTTTTCTCGCATGAAGTTAATGAGTAGGGCTCATAAGCCCAAATGAAGTTAATGAGTGGATTCATTAGCCCGCATGAAGGTAATGAGCAGGCTCACTTCCCCGCATGAACTTAATGAGTGGGCTCATTAACCCGCATGAAGTTAATAAGTGGGCTCCTTTGCTGCATGAAGTTATTGAGTGGGCTCATTAGCCCGCATGAAGGTAATGAGTGGGCTCACTGCCCCGCATGAACTTAATGAGTGGGCTCATTAGCCCGCATGACGTTATTGAGTGGGCTCATTAGCCCGCATGACGTTATTGAGTGGGCTCATTAGCCCGTATAACGTTATTGAGTGGGCTCATTAGCCCGAAAGACGTTATTGAGTGGGCTCATTAGCCCGCATGGCGTTATTGAGTGGGCTGGGATGTCATGCATTAAACCCTGTACCAAATCTATCCTGCATTCTTCGTAAACAAAAAATCTCAGGCCTTTTGCGTGATGGGTCAATTTTTCACTCACTCTGGGCCGGGCAATGAGCGAATTATGAGGCTGACGGATGCTAGGGAACAATTCAACTTTTGCTAGTTTATCCTCACACAACATATGAACCAAACTTCTCTTCCCGCCCCTGTGTCCTTACCACCCACTCATTTAGGCCTTCCGTCTCGCAGTGGGTACACTAGACATGAAAAATCTCATTGGAACAGCCTCAACTTCATTCATTCATTGTCATTTTTCACTAACTCGTATCCTTGCATGATTTTACCCTTCCTCTGCACTTACATCTCGGTCATCCAAAGCTCTTCTTCCCCCATCAATCTACGAAGATCTTGATCACCCTCTAGGTTTTCGTCCACTAACATCTGCATTCATCGTATATTTCACCTGTCTTCTCTCATCCTTTCTCTCCACGTGTTCGAGCCACATCCGCAGTCCAGTATCTACTAGTGCAGGCAGCTCTCTCACCGCTCCCTTTCCGATTCAATCCCAAAATCATCTCAGTCGGGAAAACACCATCACCATAGCAGCTTTACTAGTTGCCTTTACCAACAAAGATCTGCATCTCACCACACACTTTACTGGCCCCAACACCTTGCGCCCGCCTTCAAGCCCTTACCATAAGTCGCCCAACAAAATTAAACATTTAGGATTCCCGTGATTCCACTCGTTTCTGCTACTCTAATATCTCTACACCCATTTATTGAAAATATCCTCCTCTCATACTTCAGTTGGCTCAACTTCACCTCCGAGGCTGCCTCCGGTACTGTTTCATCCTCAACACAACCACTGATCCAACTGTTATCTCTATTTGTGCACTCCTCAAAAGTGCAAGCCTCGGTCCAGTAAACCCACCTTCCCCTAACTAACCACTTCGTTCATAAACACATTAAGCAACAAAAGCAAAGTTGAACCGCACAACTAGTCATTCCTGGTACTCATTCACTGCCCTTTGTTACTCTCTCTTGACAACATAAAACGGTCCAAATCGACATTTTGCAATGGGGAATAATAAGTAACCGACATCATGACCACCGACCGGCTTATTACAAAACAACATGCCCAACGGGGGAGCGTGCGATGACTCTCGTTGAGTCTCCGGTGGAAATGAGGCCCAAACCTAATCATATCAACTTATATAACATAACTTTAGAGCTCCATGCAGTTCCTCATCTAGAAAATCATTTAACCCTCATTTTAATAATAGACATGAGGAATTTTTAAATTATTTCAGACTTTATATATGCAATGTTCTAATTATTTATTTAACTAAGGCTATTTATTTTGATATCAATCGGCATGGTGCTGCGTAAAAGCCAGGTGCAGGGTACCATTCTATTTCAACAGTTTCAATTATCTACGCTCTATGCATAGTAACAGTCAGGGACAGGAATCAATGCTGCCGATTGCCAGCCAGCTGTCATTGAGCCGTGCCATCTGCGCCAGGTGTTTGCATGAAGCATATTTGCTGATGTAAAGTCGCGCGGTTGATGACGTATCCTTGGTATGATTAAAATTTGCAATGGCAGCAGCTTTATTGCGTAAGACAATTCATTTGATAGGAACACATTTTCTTGTTGATGTGAGTTCAGACAGTTGACGACGCAGCATGACCATGAGGTCAGACAGTTGATGACGCCGCATGAATGTGAGTTCAGACAGTTAATGACGCAGCATGACCATGAGGTCAGACAGTTGATGACGCCGCATGAATGTGAGTTCAGACAGTTAATGACGCAGCGTGACCATGAGGTCAGACAGTTGATGACCCCGCATGAATGTGAGTTCAGACAGTTAATGACGCAGCATGACCATGAGGTTAGACAGTTGATGACGCCGCTTGAATGTGAGTTCAGACAGTTAATGACGCAGCATAAATGTGAGTCCAGACAATTAATGACGCAGGATGGTTGTGAGTTCAGACAATTAATGACGCAGCATGACCACGAGGTCACACAGTTGATGGCGCTGCGCATGAAGGTAAGTTCTAACAGTTAATGACGCGGCATGAAGATGAGCTCAAAGAGTTAATGACACAGCAGGTATGTGAGCTCAAACAGTTAATGATGCAGCATGAATGTGAGCTCAGGACGGATGACGCAGCAGCTGGTACAAGTAAGTTACGTCACGACAACAGCTGTTAGAAATGAAAAAAGTAAAATCATGTTTGCGCTAAAAAAAACGTGTAAAGTACTGGGTAATGATACTTATAGTCTCGGCATCAGTTGAAGATAACAACAAATGGCTGGGCGAATTACGTAAAGCAGGCGTGCCTTTCAACGATCACTTCTTCCAAACTCTCGAACAAAAGGAACTCCAGATTGTGTGCCAGCTGCACCGATCACCTGAATAATTTGATACATTTATTCACTGACAGTATCATTCAAGACAATTGTATGACTTAATGAATGACTTAATGAATGACTTAATGAATGACTTAATGAATGCGGTTGAAGTATAGAGCTCATGTCACAGCGACGATTGTTTGTAAATGAATTGGGTACATTTCCAGCATTTCATTGTATTTGCCAGGGAAGAAATGTACTGACAAGACACCATACTCAACTTCTACATTCAAAATTGAAGGCTGTTTAATGTGAAAGTCCTCGGCAGTGCTCGAGATCCTCAACTCAAATTTGATTTGCAAGTCTCTGGCAGTGCGTGAGTTCAATTCAACTAAACTTGGATTAGCAAGTCTCTGGCAGTGCGTGAGTTCAACTCAACTAAACTTGGATTAGCAAGTCTCTGGCAGTGCGTGAGTTCAACTCAACTAAACTTGGATTAGCAAGTCTCTGGCAGTGCGTGAGTTCAACTCAACTAAACTTGGATTAGTAAGTCTCTGGCAGTGCGTGAGTTTAACTCAACTAAACTTGGATTAGTAAGTCTCTGGCAGTGCGTGAGTTTAAATCAACTAGAATTAGCTAGTCTCTGGCAGTACGTGAGATCAACTCAACTTGGATTAGATAGTCTGGTAGTACGTGAGATCAACCTCAACTCAACTAGAATAAGCTAGTCTCTGACAGTACGTGAGACCAACTCAACTTGAATTATCAAGTCTCTGGCAGTACGTGAGATCAACTCAACTTGGATTATCAAGTCTCTGGCAGTACGTGAGATCAACTCAACTTGGATTATCAAGTCTCTGGCAGTACGTGAGATCAACTCAACTTGGATAAGCAAGTCTCTGGCAGTACGTCAGATCAACTCAACTCAACTTGTATTAGCAAGTCTCTGGCAGTACGTCAGATTAACTCAACTCAACTTGGATTAGCAAGTCTCTGGCAGGGCGTGAGATCAACTCAACTCAACTTGGATTATCCAGTCTCTGGCAGTACGTAAGATCAACCTCAGCTCAACTAGGACTAGTTATAATCTCTGGCAGTACGTGAGTTCATCAACTCGACTTGGCTTAAGCCTGTCTTGTCTGATCTGAGCTTTCTTGTAGTGGGGCATCCCTCGAACCTCAACCAGGATCAAACTCAGAGCAGAACATTACAGAGAGGAACTCAGCGAAGAAAATTATGCCAGAACGATTGGAAAGGGTATCATAAATACGATTAAAAGTAGGATATTATTTATTTCAATAGTCAAACAGGCGTAGATTTTGAAACGCTAAGAACGAACTACTAAATATTGAGTCACGAGAACGCTGAGCTCGTCCAAGATACGAAGCAGCTTCGTCCAGGCGCCCAACTCCGCCCAGGCGATCCAAGAGCACGCCATGTTCATCAAAATATTGAGTAACGAGAACATTGAGCTCGTCCAAGATACGAAGCAGCTTCGTCCAGGCACCCAACCCCGTCCAGGCGATCTAAGAGCACGCCATGTTCATCAAAATATTGAGTCACGAGAACATTGAGCTCGTCCAAGATACGAAGCAGCTTCGTCCAGGCACCCAACCCCGTCC
>SDVV010043353.1:0-10258 GCA_016164225.1 Gammarus roeselii
TCCCCCCCCCCCCCCGCTCCAAGTCCTCAGGTGACAACGGAAAGCGTTACCGCTCCCCTTCCCGCTCCCGTATGCGAGGCCCCGCACACGGGAGCGGGGCCTTGCTTTTGCTGAAACACATCCTGTCCAAAGGCCTCTCTTTCAGATGGGTGCCACGACCCCCTCTTCTCGATTACACTGTCTCTCGCGGACAACACGAGGACGTTCTCAACCCCCTCGGGTTAGACTTCCTGCGGAGAGGCATAGTCGAGGCAGTGCCCAGGCAACCGGCCTTCGCGTCTCGCATCTTTGCGGTTTCCAAGGCCTCGGGAGGGAATCGCATAGTGATCGACCTCTCCAGGCTCATCGAAGACATCCCGGTACCTACGTTCCGAATGTCCAACTCTCAAAAAATACGGGTCGTGCTGAAACATCCTCTATGGTCCACCAAATTCGGTATCAAGGACGCTTTTCCGGCACATCCAAATCCACCCAAGGTTCCATAAGTACCTGGTTTTCAAACTACGATGCCAGCTACACCTTTTTTCGGCCCTTCTATTATGCCTCAACTTGGGACCGAAAATCTTTACGACGGTCGCGAAACTACACCTCCGCTTACTCCACCAGCGAGGGATAGACGCAGCCTTCTACATCGACGACTGGCTGCTCTGGGCACCAACAGTGCATCAGTGCCGACTCAACACACAGACGGCCAGCCCCCATCTCCTCAAGCAAAGCTTTCAAATCCACCTTGCGAAGTCTATTCTGGAACCCATCCAGCAGATAGACGCTAAGCGGAGAGGGCGAGTCCATCGACCCGACCTCACAGCACATCGGCTGCTGCAGTGACATGGATACGGATGTCCGTGCTATCACCCGGTCCATACTGGACTGGGGGAGCGTTGTCTACGGCTTTGCAAAACCTTATGTTCTCAAAACATTGGAACCAGTCCACGCTGCCGCCCTTCCCACCCGAACTACACTGGAGTTTTTGCTCCTCCCCCATTGCCAACAATCAATGTGAAATTGGTAAGCCTGGTCTTGATGCTTGCCTGCGGCGGGAACAAATGGACCTCCAATATTGCCACAATCCCTATTACGTTTAACTATCCTGCTGATCCCTTACCAATCTTGCTCCCTCCTCAAGCTTGCCACAACGAATTAGGCTCCTCACTGCAGACCTTTGACTAACACGTACCGTGAAGGACCCTCTTTCGCCAGATGCAATCCCCATCTGGTGTATGACAGAAAATATGTTTCTATTATAGCTGCTGAAAAACAGATGTTGCACACCAAAATCTTCGAGTTATTTATATAGCTCATGCAGAGACTCCCCACGCTGATTGCTTGTGCATCTTCACTGAAGGATCAAATGACGACGATGCTGTAGCCTGTGCAGCTGTTCTTCCCGAACGCGTCGTCGCTAGGAGACTCGATATCGTCGTCGGCTTTAACTTTTAAACTCACGGTCATTGCCGACGCCCTCTTAGCGGCGATACCCTTATTGATTCGCTTAGTGCACTTCAGGCCCTGGTGACCATAAACAATTTGCGCCCCCTCCCCCTCTGTTGTTTCGATCATCGTGCGCTGGTTGCTTGTGCTGGGTTCCCCCACCTAGGCATCTGTTAGGTTCACGGGCCGCACGGAGTCACGGCCCAACCGGGGGGTTGAACACCCTCATTTCCCTTCATATTACCCTATTTTTTGCGCTTTACTATCTCTCCTTTTCTCCCCCATCCTCATTTGCTTGACTTTATTTACCTCATTTGCATCTTATGTTTAGTTCAAATTTTCTTAAATTTGTCTCAGACTTCTTCTTAACAACTCGCCTAATAGTCGCTGCACATACACACGCACGCACACACAGACACACACACTCAAAAACATTCACACACCGGCTCTAACTATTCTCCTTTCGGGTGGCAAATAGTAGCCAATTTGCGCTCTTTCTTTCATGCAACCTTTTTCTACGACTTTTCTTACTTCTTTCCATTCTTGCTGTTTTCATGCGTGGAATTCCCTACACTTAGTGTAGATCTCATGCATGGGATCCCCGTTTTCTGTCGCTTCTTCATCTTCCCCCTCAGCAGGTGTTTTAGCGCGTAGCCCTCACCTTAAGGACTATTGCGGATCCTTGGGGCTCTGAAGCAGGGTAGGTAATGTGTTATTCCTCCTAACTGCCATCCGGGGAGTGCTGGTACCATATGGCCTCAGCACCTTAGGAGTTCTTGTACCTCCTGTGGCACCCGTACATACCATAGAGGTTCGCCACGCAAAGGACTTGCCGTGCCTTTGCGCAGTAGTAAACCTTAACTCGAACATTGAAAAAGAAGAAAACAAAGAGTAATTTGAATCAGCACTGTTTGCTGGTTTGACATTCGACGCCAGAAGGACGATGACTCCAGCGCGCTAGAAAGCCTCGTCACTCTAATCTAATCTTCTGCTGGGTTCCAGGTCGCGGGGGTTGTAGTAAATGAGCGGGCGGACGATCGGGCCGAACAGGTGCAGTGGCGCCTAACCCAGCAGTGTAAAAACTATGCAAAATAAATGGAACATCAAATTGTCTGATGCTAGCCTAAGAAATAAATTATGCACGTAATATCACCCTAGATCTCTTCAAATAATCGATCACTATTGGTTGAGGATATTCTGTGTTGGTTGAGAAAAGGACATGCATAGTCTGGTAACGCATTTACTGTTTAATCCCTCTTATAACCGCCCATGATCCGTCAGAATATATTAGGGTAACGCATTGACTGATTAATCCCTCTTGTAACCGCCTATGATCTATCAGAATATAGTAGGGTTACGCATTGACTGTTTAATCCCTCTTATAACCGCCTATGATCTATCCGAATATAGTACGGTAACGCATTAACTGTTTAATCCCTCTTATTACCGCCCATGATCTAGCAGAATGGCAAACCTGGACGCACACACTTTCCCATTAGCCGTTTTCTGGATCTACCTCATGCTTAACGAGTTTTAAAGAGATACAGTGTAGAGACACTCCTTAGGAGCCTTTGAGAAACCAATTTCTTGCCGATAGATTCCTCCATCTCGGAGGATCACTGTTCCTAACCGATTTTGATTGTAACTCCTATAACCTCTGCTTTGATTGAGGTTAGTTCAAAAGAAGGTTGAGCTGAAACAAACCCAGAGGCACGCTTGCTTGTCGATGGCTTGATGCAGCACTAGTTGCTGGTTTGATGTTCTGTGTCATTAGGAATTGATTCCAGTAGCCGGTTCCTGGATTCTAACGATACACATGGCCAAATACTCGTCGAGTTCCCTCCGAAGTAATTCTGTGTGCAACCACTATTTGGATATCTTTGATAAACAAAATTATTGGCTGACATCTAATGTTATGAATGTAACATATCTTAACTAGCAATAGATTCTAACGTCTCAAAGGATCACTATTCATAGCTACTTTATTCACACAAACAAATACTATCCTACCCTCATGATTCTAACTGGTGACTATTTGAGCATGCCGTGAGTCGAAACAAACTCATTAAGACTATATCATTGCCAATAACTTAACGCACCAAAAAATACTGATTTGCCGTTCGATTCATCTACCAACGTTAGTAATCCCTGTTGCTGTAATCTATTCTCGCCAAGTGCGTCCTTGAATACCGGGCCAAGTTCGCGTTCGGCGCCATGTTTGCTTTGATGTTACGAAGTACAAAGAGGTGTGTTCATCCGTGAAATATCTCCGTGGAAATTGTTCTATAAGTTGTTCTGTACGATGTAAGTATACATCGGTTGCTATTTAATATAGAGAATTGTAGTTTGAGTGTAAGCACATCTCATTGATAGTTTTTGTTCATCTGCAAGTCGTTATATTTCATCCTGTAGTTTATACTGGAAATCGAACGTGGTCAACACAAACGAATACTAGGTAGAAGAACAATGCAGATCTCTCTCATTGCACAATCTTGAACGACTTCGCGGAGCACTGCTGATGGATTGTAGCTATTTCTATTCCACAAACTTGCTTTCCAGATGACGCTTGTGGTGGATGGATGATTATTCATTTTATAGATCATTAACACTTAATTTTAGTATTCCTTCTATCACGGGCTCTATTTCTTTTTTGACCCGTCTTTCATGGTGATAAATTTTGCATTTATTATTATTATTATATTTATATCGAGGCTGGTTGAGACAAAGGTGACCCAGATGAGGGGGGTACTCGGGAGACTCGGATATCGGGAACCCGAGGGACTTGCAAGACCAGGAGGATTTGGGAGGACCCACGTGGACCCTTCTGGGGCACTTTGGGACACTCTTGAGACCCTTTGGAACCTTCTTGAGAAACTGTGGGACCCTCTTGAGGCCCCTCTGAGTCCTGGAACCTTTGCTCCTCCCTCCCAGTGCTGTAAAACCCATACGCAGAGGAATGTATAAATGTGGAGTGCTTCAGTAGAGAAAATAGTTATCACAGTCCACAGCATTGCTGACGCACTGAGACGATGGGAGCTTGGGGGGCTTTGGGTTACCCTCTGGAATTCGTCGGGCTCTTTTGGGACCCGAGCTACCTCTGCCTCCCACTCCCACCCTAAACTGCTTAAGTGAAATTTTTTGTTATTACAGTCCACATCATTCCTAGCGTAGAGGGGGGGAGCCACGTCGAGGCTGGTCGAGGTGTGTCGAGACCAGTCGAAACATGTCGAGACAAGTCGAGTTGGGCGCGACGAGTTGAGACTGGCCGAAATGAGTCTAGACAAGTCAAGATGAGCTGAGACGAAGGGACCCGGGGAGCTCGTGGGACCCTGGGGACTTGAATTACCCTCCGGGACCTATCGGGCTGCTTTGGGACCCGAACCACCTCTGCCCCCTCCCCACCCTATCACCCTAAACAATAAGTATGATGTCAATCATCTGAGCAGTTTTTCAGTCCATAATGAGCATGCCCTTTCTTTCCTTTTAACGATCCACTATTTAATAAAATAATGCAAGTGTACTTGTGCGAGAGTTCCTGGTTGTAATTTTATGAATAAATGTATTTTTCATTCCGTGCTCGCTCGCGCGTGCGCGGACCATTTGTAATTTCTCTTGTTGACATTTACCGCGTAACCATAAACCTTGTGGTGCGTTGCGGTTAAAATTGATCTGATCCGTGAAGCCGTAGACCTTGTACCAATTTCGACGATACTATCTGTGTGCACTGGCGTGCGTACATATTCCTCTTGAGGTTCTGAGGGGTTGGAGTCGAAGATTCGTTTCGTCTGCTCGTGTAGCCGCAAACCATGTACTAATCTCGACGATGCTACCTGTGCGCACTATCGTGCATACATATTACTCCTGAAGCTCTAAATGATTGAAGGCGTAGATCCATTTCGTCTAAACATTTTTCTTGTGCGAACCAGCGTGCGTCTGACACGACTGAAATCTTCAAAAGGTTATAACTTTGACGACGTTGTTTTTCTCGCATTCCGAGATGTGCGAGCCCACTGGAATCCATGATCGTCGAGCCTATTGTGACTCACGTTGAGGTTCCGGTGGAAATGAGGCTTAAATCAAATCAAATCCAGATGATGCAACCATCCAACAATTTTTTTGTAATTGCTACCCAACTCTTATTTTCAACAACCATTGTCACACTGAAGACATTTTAAAGCGCCAGAGCTTGAAGTGGAGGAATATCATTCATCTTTTATAAATGGACCATCCAAAGTGTATGCACCAGCCAAGTTGCAGCCTCGTCCATTTTAACCACTCCTACTTGCCATAACCAGCCTCTCTCTCTCTCCTTGCCGCCCCTCAGCTTTACGTGTTGGGAGCGCTTTCCTCTCCACACATACCCTGGGACAGTGATTGCAGCCGCGTGCTGGAAGATCTTTACGAGGACCACGGAGACACCCTGGCACTGCAGTACGGCGGCTCGCACCTGGTACATCGGATTCAGACTTACAGGTCGGTGGGGTGGCTTGCACCTGGTACATCGGATTCAGACTTACAGGTCGGTGGGGTGGCTTGAACCTGGTGCATCGGATTTAGACATACAGGTTGGCGTGGTGGCTCGCACCTGGTGCGAGCTACTACACAGGTCGGTGTGGTGGCTCGCACCTGGTGCATCGGATTTAGACTTACAGGTCGGCGTGGTGGCTCGCACCTGGTGCACGCTACTACACAGGTCGGTGTGGTGGCTCGCACCAGTTGCATCGGATTAAGACTTACAGGTCGGCGTGGTGGCTCGCACCTGGTGCAAGCTACTACACAGGTCGGTGTGGTGGCTCGCACCAGTTGCATCGGATTGAGACTTACAGGTCGGTGTGGTAGCTCGCACCAGTTGCATCGGATTCAGGCTTATAGGTCGGTGTGATGGCTCGCACCAGGTGTATCGGATTCATATTTACAGGTCGGTGTGGTGGCTCGCATCAGTTGCATCCGATTCAGACTTATAGGCCGGTGTGGTGGCTTGCACCAGGTGCATTCAGACTTATAGGCCGGTGTGGTGGCTTGCACCAGGTGCATTCAGACTTGTATGTCGGTGTGGTGGCTTGCACCAGGTGCATTCAGACTTATAGGCCGGTGTGGTGGCTTGCACCAGGTGCATTCAGACTTATAGGCCGGTGTGGTGGCTTGCACCAGGTGCATTCAGACTTACATGTCGGTGTGGTGGCTTGCACCAGGTACATTCAGACTTATAGGCCGGTGTGGTGGCTTGCACCAGGTGCATTCAGACTTATATGTCGGTGTGAGGGCATGCACCAGGTGCATTCAGACTTGTAGGCCGGTGTGGTGGCTTGCACCAGGTGCATTCAGACTTATAGGCCGGTGTGGTGGCTTGCACCAGGTGCATTCAGACTTATATGTCGGTGTGAGGGCATGCACCAGGTGCATTCAGACTTATAGGCCGGTGTGGTGGCTTGCACCAGGTGCATTCAGACTTATAGGCTGGTGTGGTGGCTTGCACCAGGTGCATTCAGACTTATATGTCGGTGTGAGGGCATGCACCAGGTGCATTCAGACATATAGGCCGGTGTGGTGGCTCGCACCAGATTCATAAGACACAGATTACGGTCATGTACCTATCTGTACCACGTCAGATGACGTTATGTAGGTATACCGAGAACGAATTAAGTATGGAAATAAACTTATACATACTCGTGCGAATATTGGATTAAAATGCGCAGTATACACCCTTTCATTACATTTTGTTGAATTTCGATATATGTTGAGCACTTTATTACATCAGTGTCTTTGGTTTTGTTATTTTCAGACACACTGCAAAGTGGAGCAGTCACGGTTCCGACATGGTGCAGTCTCTGTCTCGCTACTACAGCAATACATTCTCTGGTGAGCATTGCAGGGGCATGAAGGTCTCTACGGTACTGTCCTCAAAGCACTAGATTGAATACTCTCGTCATGGTTTCTACTTGGTTGAGTTGTTATCCGTGGTTTTTCTCAGGTGAGCTTATGCCTCGCCTAAAGAAATCCTGTGTTCCGATATAGATGTTACAGTCACAATGCTCTTTTAGCAGGTGTCTGCTTGACCTACTCTTTCGCTCACCTAATCGCCTTCTGCCTTAATAGGCAACTGTTAGGTTCACGCACCGCACGGTGTCACCATCCAACAGTGAAGGATGTACACCATTGTTTCCCTTCAGTGTACTCTCTTCTTCACCTTCCACTATATCTCTTTTCTTCTCCATTCTGAATTAACATGACTTTTATGTACCCTAATTGCATTCTATGATTAGCTTACATTGTAGTGCCTTATTTCTTTCCCCTTCTTAACCAGTCTCCCAATAGTTCTTGCACACTGGTTTCAAATTTTCTCCTTCCTAGTGGCTAATAACAACCAAGTTGCGCGCTTACCTTTCGTGCTACCTGTTCTTACGTCTCCTTTTTTTTCTGTTCTCGCGCTTATAATCTCTCAGCAGGTACCTGGTTGCTATTGCCCTCGGCACCTTACTGACGACTGCGAATACTTCGGGACTGTGGAACAGGGCAGGTCGCGTGAAAATAGTCTTTGTTGCCACCCTGAGAGCGCTGGGACCTTATAGCCTCTGCACCTTAGAAGTTACTGTACTTCCTGTGGCACCTGTGCATACCTTTGACATTCGCCGCGTGAAGGACATTGACTCCACCAAGCAAGAAAAGGGTTGTAGTAGTTGTCCTAACTTTACTTTACGGACCTAAAACTTGTTGGGCGAGAGCCGAAAAGAACAAGGTTGAATGTATTTGAACATGAAACATCTAATATTTGGGGGACATAGCTGGAGTGAAACTGAGAGGCAGGATCATTCGAATTGAAACGGGGATGGTGGAGGAGCTAGAAAACAGGAAAATACTTACTTGTTTGGAGATGATTTGGGCGTATGGTGAGGATGGATGATCGGAGATCGGTGAAAAGAGTGATGAAGGTGGAGGTGAGTGGTTGTAGGGCTATAGGTAGACCGCAGTTTCAGGGGATAGATAAAGTGAAGCAGGAGTTAGGAAGGAGAGACATAAGTGTGAAGGTCGCCAGAAGCGTGCAATGGATAGCCGTGAGTGGAGAATTGTTGTTGTTGTTGTTGTGGCTTAGCACCGGTTTACACCTGCAGTGGTGGAGAACGCACCAGCACACCTCCCGAAGTCCTCTATACCCACCGACACGCACGCGCGTGTTCGGACGGGGGAAGGAGAAAAGGTGTGGCAGGCTCAGAGGTGTAGTGGAGTGTTATTGCAGATATCAGAATTCACATTGTGGCTTCAGTGGCACATAACAAATGGCCACTTATGTGGTGTGATTTTTACTGTGGACCCTTGAATTTCTAGCAGCGTGTTCATGCCTCTCAACCATACAGCGATGCAATAACCAGACGTTTGCAGGGATGACCTCATGTGGGATATGGACTAGAGATAGGGTCGTAGATATATCGATGTTTTGTAAGAGAGAAATGATGAGTGTTGTTCACCCGTATCTGAAAAAATTAAGTGTATATGGTGTGACTCTGGTGTTTTGAAAGTGTTGGGGGAGCTGAGGCTCGGGCAACGCACAGGCTGCATCCACGTCAACACTGTAGAGACGATGCACACGACGCCATCCCTACTGGCGAGGATATGAAACAGGGTGGCTTGAGGGAATTTTGCTGCGGCCGGGGCCCCAGACGACGCCGCCGCCGCAGGCAAGGCAGCTTGATTGAATTGGCCCGCTTGACTCATGTAGTCTCCTTCGTGGGCGGCGTGGAGAATGGTTATGCTAAGAATTATGTTGAAGCGTTCTTAGCTTAAGAGTCAAAGTCTGAAGAAGATTAGGCTTGAGAGATAAATACAGACACAGACACTAGGCCTTATCTCCCAGGAAGGGGGGTGGCCGAAGGTAAGGTGCACCTCACACTCCTTCCATGCACTTGTACTCAAGAACTTGGCTTTTTGCGCTGAAGGGTCCGGCCGGGAGACCTCGCAACACACTCTGAGTCAGGAGTGCGACCCGAGGTCAGTGTCAGCAGCAGGGCATGACAGTGTTACTGGTTTACCCATGCTGTGTTATAGTAACCGAACTTTCCTCCTTCCACCCGCGGCCATCCCGTTCCTCAACGAGACGCCACGTCGGTAAAGCACATCTTGGCAGAGTCAAAACTCTTCCATTCACAACTATTCTCCACCGAGAACGGTCGTCCATGAAAGAGTTTTGACCTTGCCCTGACGTGCTTTCCCGCCCTTGACGTCTCGTTGAGAAATGAGATGGTCGTGGTGGGGAGCGGTTACTATGACGCAGCAGGGGTAAACCAGAGTGTGTTTTGCGAGATCACCCAAGGCCTTCCAGAGTTCCAGGCCTGGGTGCGCGGCGTGTGCTAGGACTATGACGTCATCAACCCAGGCAGAGCGGAGCATGTATTAGATAGGAATAATGTGTGTTTTCATTAAAATATCATGTCTCATAATCATACAATAATCCCCAGACTGGTCTCTCATGACCACCAAATGATAATTGATAGTCAGGCGTCTAATTACTAATAGCTACATCCTGTCATTGACAGCTAGTTTGTAAATTAAAACAACACCGTTATTAGTCTTACTTATAGCTTAACTCCAACTCTTATAAGGTCGGAAAAGGTGATCAGATGAAAGTTTGTACTCCAAAAATTGTAAAAAGAGCGGGACAAAAATATCATGCAAAATGAATTTGTTTGCTAGAGGTAATGAAAAACTAAAATTACTATTTAAATTAAATCATAACCTCTTTCAAAAATATCATTATACGAACGTGTACATCTCTGTTCCAGTTACCAAGTTAACTGTGTCCTTTATAAGATAATTATAAAAATGAAGCATAAAT
>SDVV010043354.1:0-10257 GCA_016164225.1 Gammarus roeselii
GCAAACATCTAACCCTCATATTGATTATACACATTCCTGCGTACCAAGGGTAAATGAATGTACCCAGTCCTGCCAGGGTGAATGCTTTAGGCTGCAAAGTGAGACTTGCATTTCGCCTTACCACGCACGTCCGTCCGTCCGTCCAGCTCTTCGCAAAACGCTTGTTCAAAGAGCTATTACGGTTTATTTTGAGGGTAAATACCCTCGCTCATATCAATGTTGAAGCGCCTCTAAGCCCTCGCACAACGCCGCTATTGAGGGGCCGCCTGCTGCCATGCGGTTGGCGAGGCGGAGGGACGTGGTGTGAGTGAGTGCGGCGGTCTGTGGCAGGAGAGGGTTGCTGTTCATAGCAGGTCGGGTCGTGCAGCTTTGATATAAGGTTGCTCTACCAACTAATGGGTTGCTATGGTAACAATTGGATTGTTATTGCTACTAGATAATCGCAACTAAACTCCGGCTTGAACAACTATTGTGCTAATGTAACAATTTTCTTATCACAACTATAGGGTTTCTATAGCAAATATAGTGATGTTGTGGCAAGTAAATTGTTGTATACACCTGCAACACTATCCGTACTCTAGGACAACTTCACATAGTACGAATAATCATATACCGCTTACGTGACGCTTAACTGCAAGTTATTTGCTTTCTTCTACCTTAGAGCACCATCTAGTGCTTTTGTCAGAGCCTTAGCGTGCATCACCGTCGATGCTAATTGCTACCTTCACCGTAGTATCCTACATGTAGCATAAGCCTTCCTCTGAATATCAGGTCGTCGTAGAAGCTATACTCTCCCACTGTAGCCAGGGCACATCGATGTCTCTGTATCCAGTCATCACAACAGCCTGGCTCTTCCTCTGTTACCAGTCATCACAGCAGCCTGGCTCTTCTTCTGTAGCTAGTCGTCACAGCAACATGGTTCTCCCTCTGCCGCCAGTCTTCATAGCAACCTGGCTCTCCCTCTGCCCCGTCTCCATAGCAACCTGGCTCTCTATCTGCGGACTCTGTCTCCATAGCAGCATGACTCCCTCAGCTTCCTGCGCCTGTCTCCATAGCAGCGTGACTCTTCCTGCGTCTGTCTCCATAGCAGCGTGACTCTTTCTGCGCCTGTCTCCATAGCAGAATGACTCTCTCTGAGCATGTCTTCTTAGCAGCATGACTTCCTCTGCGCCTGTCTCCATAGCAGCGTGACTCTTCCTGCGCCTGTCTCCATAGCAGAATGACTCTCTCTGCGCCTGTCTTCTTAGCAGCATGACTTCCTCTGCGCCTGTCTCCATAGCAGCATGACTCCCTCGGTGGTCTATCACCATAGCAGCATGACTCCCTCGGTGGTCTTTCACCATAGCAGCATGATTCTCTCTGCGCCTGTCTTCATAGCAGCATGACTCCCTCAGCGGTCTATCACCATAGTAAATGACTCCCTCTGCGCCTGACTCCATAGCAAAATGACTCCCTCTGCGCCTGACTTCATAGCAACATGACTCCCTCTGCGACTGTCTCCATAGCAGCATGACTCCCTCTACGCCTGTCTCCATAGCAGCATGACTCCCTCTGTGCCTGTCTCCATAGCAGTATGACTTCCTCAGCGGTCTATCACCATAGCAGCGTAACTCTCCCTCTGTAGTCGCTCTCCATAATCCTTTTATTGGTCAACCATTTAATTTGTTACTAATAAGCTTTTTATCGTTCCTCACATTGTTACGCTAATAGCACGACATCCCTCCCCCATTGTATGTTGTAATTTCCCCTCCGACCCCACCGTGTAATTAGCCCTAGCCAAAAACAGCAACGGGGGCGGCCTTCTAATTATTCAGCACACACTTTGATATTTAGGATAGGCAAACAGTCTTTTATTCAGCCCCCGTGTGCTTTGATTGAAATAGCTCAGTCCAGTCCTTTATAATTGGAGACGTATTAGCTTTCGGTAGCGTTAATACCGGAGTACGTTTGTAACACGGCCAATTGTTCACATAACTGTTATTTCAGATAATAAATATGACGATTGTACTTGGAATATTGTACCGAGTGCATTATTCATAATTCCTCACTCACCGTCCTCCCCTACACCTGATCCACTCCCACATCTACCCTCCTTCTTCCACCTCCCTGTTCTGCCCCTTACCAGGCCCACTGTGTCCGCCGTTTAGGGCGAGCCTCGCCGCCCTCGCCCATTCGTCACCATTAGTCGCCCCTTTGTGAGCCAATTCTCTGCTGGGAGTCGCCCTCTGCACACGGACCACCTACTGCTGCCCGCCTTTTGCTAGGTTCTTCGGCCGATGGTCTGGCCTTCTTGTATCGCTAATGATTGTGACACCACCTCTCAAACTTCATGGTCTGACGACCTGACTTCCGTTGAAAATAAACTATGAGAATTCTGATAACTTACCGTTTTTGTTGGTTGTTTACCTATTATACTTTTATTTCTTTCATATCTTCTGTTTGCATTGCTGCTCTCCTGCAAGCTCTATGTTAAGGCATTATTTTGATTATTTGCTTTGATTGGTACAAAAATGCTCATATATGCAGTTGCTTTGTTTCTAGTACTTTTCCAACAGCGATCATCACAATCACGATCAGTCGAATAATGTACGCACACGATATTATTTATTGATGTGTAATTATTCATTCAATATCCATCATGTCGTTTAATTTCCCTTTTGAATACTTGGCATGTATCATAGACCTACTTTTACAATTTGTTGAGACATTTTGAGTTTCCTACGCCATGGCTATGTATTCCTTACTTAGTCATATTAGTGTCGTTAATAGAAATAATGAGACGTATATTTTGCTCCATAAAGTACGAAAGGGCGGCCCACGTGAGACGAGCTCGGACAAATTCATTAAGATCTTCCATTTTGCTAATTCAAATGGTGCATTGCAAAATAGAGTTCAATGTTAGACTTAGGAATTGAAAACCCTCTTGCCGTACGGTGAAAATTAGTTATTGAACACTAATAATAATAGTTCACTTTGTTATAGATGAGGAAAGTTTAAGACAGGGGGGTTTGGAGAAAAAAACACCTGAGCAGATAATGGATACGATACTCAGTATTGTAGGTGCTTATGAGACCCATTATGGTTGATGTCACAAGTGTCACGTATTTTCAATAGCTACGTGTTATCTGACGGTTCCAAACATGTGTTATAAATCTTTTCTCTGATCGAACTTTGTCTATGCGTTTCTGCATGACTGTCCCGATGAGTGTGTAACATCTAATATATAATGTCATTAGGACGGCCTTTAACACGATTCGGGATGTTTTCCCTCAACCGTTGCTATAAATCAGCGCACACTTTTCTTGAGTGTTGTTTGACTGATGATACTTAAGTGTTAAGCATGCGGTGGCTGGCCTCCTCTTCAATGATCATTGGCACTGTTTATTTAACCCTCAAAAAAGGTTTTTATGGCCATAAATTTGAATGCTCGACGTATTACTGCGAAATTTCCTCCCCATGAGCTACTTCTTGTTGCATAGTCTTTAACTGATGCATGGTATGGTTGATTCATTTGAAGCATTGAGTTTATTTACAATGACGTCATAAAGCTGCCTGTGGGATTAACGAATTGCTTGTGGCTCATGATCCAGTAAATTAATATGTTGGAGACGAGCACCACCTATACTGTGCCCGCGGAAGTCATGGTGCATCGCTGAAGCACCTTGCAGAGATTTATTACAATGAAAATAATATAAGTACTGCAAGGTGTACAGGGAGTACTCTATGGTCTTTGGGGTTATAACTGAGTATTCTGAGTCCCAGAAGTATAGGAACAAGTAAATTTTACTGTTTTCAGCAGGGCCGACTAGAAGGCCTCTCTACGTCCCGCCTCTTGGTTACGGATCTACTCCCCTAAACATGACAAATAAACTAAAAATAAAATGACGGATCACTGTTCTAGGCGGCGAGTTGAGGAATTTTATCTAGAAGTTGGCGTTTGCAATGCCAATAAATCTATTCTTTTTGCGGAGATTGATAACTTTCAGTCACTGGTGCAATTGTTTTATAGAAAACGATTGTTTTGTTCCTATAGAAAATTACCCTCGCTGGATGACTGCACCATTAATTTCATGCATGTAATGTCATGCCTTGTCACCGTCCATATCGTAATCATGTTACTGCAATATTGTTTTTTATACTTATATATATTATTATGATAATGTTGTAGAAGGTAGCAGAGATAATTGCATCGCCCGCACATGTTTCTAGGAATTTATTTTTAAATGTCCAGCCTTGACAGACCAACACGTCGGCACGATTATTTATTCCTTGAAAATAGGCCATTTTAATTTTGGCATTTGCCTTTGTTTTCGTTTCTTCTCCTCTCTCACACTTTGCATCAATCATCAAATGACTATCCAAGCACACATCATTGCTGTATGGATAGTTTACTTTACAGCAATGAGGGCATATGACTAGATAAGAACTTGTATATAACATGACTACATGCCTGACTTTTTTTTTGTTTCGAGCCAATTCGCCCGAGTGTTTTTCCGTCAATCATTCATCTTGCGACCAAAATGAAGCGCGTTATGGTCCATTATAGTAGCTTAGGCAAGCACTCGATTAAAGCACACAGTGACATTATTACTTCGGGGGACTTTGAGTACTTGCCCCGCTCTGTACTATAATGTACTGCATGTTCCAATGCACGTCCCAATTAAAGAAGTGGCAAAATGAGTCTACAATATTGTTTTAAATTATATCAATCTTTAGCCTCAGCCAAATCTCTCTCAAGAATTTGTTAACAATGTTACAAATAATTAAAAATCTATTTTACTGAATTGGTAATATAGTTCGGAACAATTGCAAAATTAGCGTCGTGATCTCACTGAGAGCCTAAATGGGTCATAAAATAGTCCAGAAATCCCTCCCCATTCCTGTCTTATGCAAAGGGTCGGCGCTCGCATTCCACAACATCGTCGTTCCACGTCAGTATCGGTGCCTCCCGTCAGTCGTTTCTATCTTCGACCTCGCCTGGAAGTCGAACCCTGAGGCGCTTTGCATTGTGTTCTCGAAGACGCGAGGACACCTAGGAAATTCGAAAATTTCACAAATAGAAGGGAAGCGGTCCAATTGCTCTGCTCAACTACAACGGATTCAGTATTTATCGACATTTTGAAGCCCCCCTTCGAAACGCGCCTGTTGTACACTGAAGGCTTGCAACATGAAGCGTCCATCTTTGCTGAAGTGCGAAGTTCCTCTAACGCATACCTCTTCATTAGTGCGTATCAAATTCATTTGTTGTGAACTGTGACCTAAAAGCGTCCACCAACCTTTCTATTTGATCTTATTGACTCAATGATTTGTGAACTGTGACCTAAAGGCCTCCACCACCCCTTTTATTTGATTCTATTGGCTCAATGATTTGTGATCTGTGACCTAAAGGCCTCCACCACCCCTTTTATTTGATTCTATTGGCTCGATTAGTGAACTGTGACCTAAAGGCCTCCACCACTCCTTCTATTGAGCCTGCGTTCATTTTGGCCGAAAATGGTCCTTTCCTATTGTATTAGAGATTGAAAATAGTCGTCTCCACTGTAATAAGAGGTCGATCAGGAACACTGCTGAGATATACTCGTCGAATTGGCTTTTGAACCTGGGAGTGTTCTCATGTTGCTGACACGAATAAGGGAGAGGAGTAAATAGCTCGCCCGCGTTGCCTTAATCACATGTTAATGCTATGTTAACATCCTGTCAGAAGCGAGTTGCCGAGCTTTTCGATCAATAACGTTATCTATTGTCATCATGATCAGGATCCTGATATGAGGTGTAAGTGTCATATCAGCATTTCCCTCATCATTATGTGCATCAAAACTCACCAATTATGTCAATTGATGGGGGAATTACGTGAAGAAGCAGTCGGCCGTGTTCGGTAGTACTCCTCTCTTCTATAGCCTACTAGAGGCCGTCTTCGGTAATACTCCTCTCTTGTATAGCCTACTAGACTCCCTCTTCGGTAGTACTCCTCTCTTGTATAGCCTACTAGAGTCCGTGTTCGGTAGTTCTCCTCTCTTGTACAACCTACTAGAGGCCGTGTTCGGTAGTACTCCTCTCTTGTATAGCCTACTAGAGGCCGTCGTCGGCAGTACTCCTCTCTTGTATAGCCTACTAGAGTCCGTGTTCGTTAGTACTCCTCTCTTGTATAGCCTACTAGAGTCCGTGTTCGGTAGTACTCCTCTCTTGTATAGCCAACTGGAGGAATGGACGTTCGATGCTGATGGACGTAGACATTGCTTCATGTTTACTACACGCCTGCTGACCGACATCTGCTGACAGACGGTCAGCAGGGTTAGCGCCCGTTCACAGTTAGCTGCGGTCAGTCTGCTAGCGCTGACCTGCTGTTACTTGTTGTTTGTTGTGGACAACTGATCGGGTTAGTTTTCCCACGTGTTCAAAGTTGGTGCAGAAATAATCTTGACAACCATAATCATTATTGTAATTATAACTAACCGATTTCCGTAGGTATGATGCAAACAGTATTCATTTGTTTCAGGAGTTTTCTTGTCGTCAAAATGAACTAGTACACAAGGTAGTCTAAGTAACCCTGCTTGTACTGAGCACGGAGAGAAAGGAAAACCACTCTGGACACAGTCCTGGGTTTGTGGGTCACTTGTGTGTGCTTGCAGTGTACAGTATGTGTGTCTGTACGACTGTATATGCACGAGGTAAACTGTCACGCAAGTTTCATGAATGGCTCTAACTGTTCTGAGACGACGCACACACTCGCATACACGATTGTGTCAACAGCGTCCCGGCGACCTCACTGAAGACTAATAATGTTCTCGCTCTTCTGGCAACTGTGCAACCAAGACTGAGAAGGCAGATCTCTTTTAAACACTGAAACTCGTGTTGTTGGGTCGAAATAAATAGTATTTATTTTGATAACCGAGACAACTTTTTTGAATTTAGTTTTAACCTGAATTAGAAAGGTCCTGACCGCACTTCAACGGTCAACCCCAGCTAATCAAGAGCTTATCTCGGTAAGATAAAATTAGCTCAACACTGTCTAACTCTGGCATTCCCCCCTCACATACAAAATGGAACAATTCCTAACATGCTGGCCCTAAAACATCATTGCCGCTGCACGCATTGGAGTACCACACAGGAAGCTCAAATTATAGGGCGAACAAGATGGATCTTGATGCAGGAAGAGGGACAAGGTAGCTTTGGGAGTGCTTGCGTGCAAATGAAAGCCATCACCGGTGTGCACGATATACTGATAATGATTTAAGGCAAATGCATGCATTAGACTTTGTTGCTGTCTACTGTGGCTGGTGCATGCGGGAGAAAATAGGCGACAGCAGGGGGGGGGGTGACATATCCATGATGTGCAGAACGTTAGGGAGGCGATGAACACATCCATGAAGGAAATGTTTGATGCAGGCTATATTTACCTAATCGGTACCAAGGCGAAGTAATATAACGTGATCTGCAATAGGCCTCTGGGAATGCAACACCTGCACATGCATGTTTTCTCGAGACTTGAAGTGTATGCTAATGAGTAACACATGAAAGCATTCATCATGCAAGTCACCCATGTTATTGTTGCAACAAATACAGCAATGATCCCGGATTTTCTTTCGTTTCTGTGCATAGTACGTGCACATATCTCATAGTACATGCACGTATCTCATAGTACTTGCACGTATCTCATAGTACTTGCACGTATCTCATAGTACTTGCACGCATCTCATAGTACTTGCATGTATCTCATAGTACTTGCACGTATCTCATAGTACTTGCACGTATCTCATAATACTTGCACGTATCTCATAATACTTGCACGTATCTCATAGTACTTGCACGTATCTCATAGTACTTGCACGTATCTCATAATACTTGCACATATCTCCTAGTACTCGCACTTACTCTCTTATCTCAGTAGCTCGTAAATGTTTGAGAGTTTTTGAGTTGAAGCAAAGTGCTTCCAATGCAAGCCGATGATGAGCCGTCAGCAAGCGTCTTCTTGACGCACTGACACTTCCTGTGTGGTGTGCTTGCTTCAGGACAGTGGCGGTGGGTGTAGTGCCATGACCCTCTCCCTCTTGTAAACGAATCATGTAATAAGAGCTGGTAAATTTGATGGGGTCTGTAGTGGAAGCCTGGAGAGTTGAAACAGTTTGACCAGTTTATTACAACAAGATTTTACAGTTTACACGCTATTTAATTATATAGCTACATGTGATATTTCAGGGTACAAAATTGAAGGCCCTATTTATGCTATCTAGAGCTTCTGGGACAACATAATCCTGACGTACTAGCCTATCGATTTTATCTATCCTAAAATACCTAAAAAAGAATTGTATCTTGATTTATTGAGCCTAGACACCAACTGGAATCAAACACAGGGACAGTTAAATACCTGACACTATTCGACAAAAGAGTCCAATTAACGTTGTCTATCTTGCAGCTGCTCAGGAGTCTGAAGCTGCCTGAAAAACATCTGTCGAAAGCATGAGTTTCGCGTGCTTTTCTTATTTTGTCTGGGAGATCATACATAAACTGGGTAAGCTTTCATTTTTTTTAACTTGTACTGCAGCCTTTCGACAGTCACGTATACACGGATTTTCACATTCTATTGTTTAAATGTAAGAAGTCATCTTACGCAGAGCATCACATCGTTTTCTTTTTCAAATTCGTTTCCGTTCTTACAAAATCGAGCTCTGAAGTGAAGAAAGGGCTTTTTCATGCCTTATACCACGTGGATTTAAATTATTCACAGCTCAAACCAAATGACAAACTAAGCAGTTTTCAAGGGTACAAAGACGTAGTTTAGTAGCGCTGTTCATAATCAGGTTTGGTCAAGAACTCGTGAACGTTCTCGCGCACTCTGGAAGAAAACAAGGCTAAACTAAGCAGTTTTCAAGGGTACAAAAGCGTGGTTTAGTAGCGCTGTTCATAATCAGGTTTGGTCAAGAACTCGTGAACGTTCTCGCGCACTCTGGAAGAAAACAAGGCTAAACTAAGCAGTTTTCAAGGGTACAAAGACGTGGTTTAGTAGCGCTGTTCATAATCAGGTTTGGTCAAGAACTCGTGAACGTTCTCGCGCACTCTGGAAGAAAACAAGGCTAAACTAAGCAGTTTTCAAGGGTACAAAAGCGTGGTTTAGTAGCGCTGTTCATTATCAGGTTTGGTCAAGAACTCGTGAACGTTCTCGCGCACTCTGGAAGAAAACAAGGCTAAACTAAGCAGTTTTCAAGGGTACAAAGACGTGGTTTAGTAGCGCTGTTCATAATCAGGTTTGGTCAAGAACTCGTGAACGTTCTCGCGCACTCTGGAAGAAAACAAGGCTAATAGATTTGTTGTACAAGGCAATTTGTGAGCTTTTCCATTATGAACAGTATCTTCTTATACAGTTTTCGAGTTGTCATGCCATGCAATGCATAATTTAATGTTCTTTCTGGAGTATTTCATCGAAATGGAGAATGTTTACCTTGTTTTTAAATCCTTGAGCATTTGGCTGCTATTGAAACCGATTTTAGCAAGTAACAGACAATGCTGGGAGACATGACCGTTCCGCTGGGCCGGACGAGGTCTAGCTTTTTGTTGATTACTAAGAACATTGTTATAGACCGACGAATTCGTTGCCTTGCTGCAACAAATTCAACAGCATGTTCGAACTTCTATTTGGAACATCTTTAAAGAATAATATTGTTTTACTTTTTATGAATATATGATGAAACGTGAAATTAAGATGAGATTAACTTTTCCAACTAATTCACCAGATTAAACAAGATAAACGTTCATTAAAACAAGATGGGTATTGATTCGCGGCACCAACCCTCTGAATTTAAACTCTGTTTACGAACTCAGTAACTACTTTCTATTCCTTCTTTTTTACAACTAAGAACCCAAACTATTTAACGTTGAAATACAACGAATTGCATATTGTTACCGTAACTACCTGTCTGTTTGTACATAATGTTCCAAACTGCAGTACATAACACCAGTGACCTCGTGTATAACAGCGGCAACACGACATGACAATTCCCGTATGTCTTTCTCGCACTCGACCGATGTTTCGTCATAGCCTTCACAATACAACAGGCGCGCCTATTAGCAAATGTAGACTGCGGCGAGGGTGTTCAGCAGCGTCTCGTCTATAGATGCGTCGCTATTGGTCGATGAAGCGGCATGAACGCGGTCATAGAACTTAGCTGAACTAACGTTACTGAAGATAGAAAGAAGATAAGAAGATTATCTCCACATGACTCTTTCAATCGTTCCAATCAATTCCGCCAATACACAGAGTGT
>SDVV010043355.1:0-10257 GCA_016164225.1 Gammarus roeselii
ATATACATAGGTTCATTTACATTGTTTTCGTGGGTTTCTTTTCACTGCATATTTTTCAATGGGTATTTAGGTGGACAATGAGACAAAAATAATAGTATATATATTTATATGAACATAAGAGCATACAAGGATTATTTACATTTTATGTACATAGGAGCATAAAATGATTATTTATGATCGTTTAGAGGATAAACCCTGCTGAGCTAGACGTACTTTCATCATTTCATACGCAAGTATCCTACTTCTAACTATAGCTCTATTTATTCCCAATACTGTACCCATGTAACCGCATTAGCTCGAACAATATACCTCTGTATCCATTAGCGAGTCAGCTAAGATTGCATCTACATAGTCGATTCCCACAGCAGACCTATCCTGTATTTTTTTTCTTATTTGTGTAGATTTGTGCTGTAGATATATTCGTTGGTAGAAGACCCGTAAGAAATCTAAATACCTTCGTTTTTACAGTCTTATTTCATATGATCATTTACAGAGTGTTTATATTCAGAGTATGGCTTAGAAAGTAGGCGGGCTTATGACGTCATGCATTCCCACACATGGAGTCGTATTTAAGGTGGCTGCATTCCCCCTCCCGAGAACAGTGTACTCTAGAGTTCAATCTGTGTTACAGGATTTGAAGTCGTGTCTCCAATATGGTAAGTATATTTCGCTCCTATATAGGGTTTCCATATCGTGTTTTTTTTTCGTTATGGTATCGTATGTTTTCATATTCCATTAATTTGTACCCGTATTCTTCGTATTAGATACGATATTTACTGTTTGAACTACAGTATATCCAATTTTTTACAAATTTTTGTTCACATCTCGATAATTATGATCCTTGTTTCAAACGCATCTTATTTATTTGTATACACAGTACAGATCACCTAGCCTATCTTATGTTTAACGCAAAATTCATTTCATAACACACTCTATGTTTTGTATCTAAAACATTGTTTATAGTCTTTCAGCGAGCTTTTTATAGACGGAATTTTTTATTACTATTTCATGTATGTGACATCGATTCGTTTCAGTTTTTCTCTTTGCTATTATCCTAGCACTCAAACATTTGTGACAGGATTCTCTCTTCTCATGCTTCATTACCAAACATATTTGAAATAAAATTCAGATATACATTTTGATTTTATTACAAATATGATGGTCATGGTTCATTACCAACATATTTGAAATAAAATCAGATATACATTTGATTTTTATTATGCATTTTTTTTCCACTTCTTATACTTGTCACTCTTTCATTTTACACAAGTGATTATTTTTGTTTACATTCTGAATCGAACTTCTCAGTGATTACGTTACCGGCTTGTTAGATTTTTCCAGAGGTTGGAGAATTGTAACAATTTTTTTCACATGCATGGGACACGCGCTTTTATAATGAGGAGATATTTTCGAAGATTGTGATTTCATCACAAATAATTTTTTCTCATGCATGGGACACACGCTTTTATAATGAGAAGATATTTTTTCTCATGCATGGGACATGCGCTTTTATCATTGTGTTTTCAAAGTTATAATGTTTAGGAATACATTTGTGTCACCAGCATTGGGTACAATGTCCGAATTAGTCAGATTCAAAGAAATGATCAAAAAAGTTACATACGGTTTTACATCGATGTATGCAGAGACACCAAATTTATATTTGTCTTTCTCTCTTGTGCAGAAAATTTTCTAACACCATAATGGCCCGTTCTCGAACAACTGCCGATGATTCCCTGCATTCAGCTTCTTCCGAGCTTTATGCAGCTCTTGAGCGTATTCAAAAGGCACGGTCTCTTCTATCTCAAGCGTATTTATCCGGTAAGTTTATTTCTCCAACGATAATATATTACCATTTAAGTGAATACATTATTCGAACTTGATAGGAATTTTTAACCATTGCAGTAATGTATGATATTAGAATATGTACGGGGTATTCTATTTTCGTGTTATTTTATTCCCCAGCTTCTGATGCAGTCGAGGATCCCTCGTTGCCGAACATAAGCGATCTCTCAGGTCTCCTAACCATGTTGGATGAAGATCAAGTGGAGGACCCCATCTCTGAGAACAACACGTGTCGGGATGGACTGAGTCAACATGAAGGTAAAATTTGTAAAAATCTTATCATATCGAGTCGGGAGGGATTGAGTCGACATGGAGGTAAATTTTCGTTTTTTTTAAACGTTTTTTATTCATACAGTAACAATTCCGCGATATTTTTATATACAATAACCTAAATATTATTCGCCAGATCATGCCGGAGTGCAGCCAGGAACGAGCGGGGGGATCGCTATTCTCGGGGACATCACCTCCCGGAGCATTCAGGAGATAGCGTCATCGGCTTTATCAAGCGGTAAGTATTATATCAGCTTTTATCGTGTTAAATATATCAGAACATTATTGTAAGAAATATCTACACGTTGTAAGGAAAATGATTTTTTTAAATCAATTTTAGCAATGTACACTAATGTAAATCTACTTTTTTATGAAAATTTATTTTATAATGAGTGTGTATTAGTTATCAATATTCTAATTCGCCTCAATTATTTGCATCCAACAGAATGTACTCCCTTACCCGAGGAAGAGGACTGTATAATCGTATATGACGGTCGACATGACCAGGCCATTGCGTCACGCGGGGCATCAGGGGTACCTTCACGGTCAATGAAGCGACCGCGAGATGCTGTTACCTTCCAACCTAACGGTTCCACCTCCGTCCCCGGCACGCTCCATGGTGACCTGTCTCTACAAGCTACCGCAAGTAGGGAAGGATCGACGAGACCTAACGGATGCGGCACGTGCGAGGGCAGTCAGCGTCCACTGCTGACCACAAGTAGGGAAGGACCTCAGACCGAACGTTGGGAGGATGGAGAAGAGGCTGCGCCACCACCCAAAAATAGGAGGTTCGCTACTGTTCCCACTTCAGTCACTAAATACGAATTGTCTTTGTTCCAAGAGCGTAGTTTCATGGATTTCCTAATTCAAATCGTTTATCAGGAGGTTGTATGGACACAAGCAATTGATGACTGCGAGAACGGATGGTCCATGCGTCGACAAATATATTTAGAGTCACAGATTCCTCTCCACGCGACCCCAGCCCAATTTTTAATAACCTCTCGTGATCATTCATGGGGACCGTTTTGCCAGAAGGGGATCTACTGAAATATATAAATATATAAAATCCGAAGAACATTAAACCTAGTGGGGTCCATTAACGATCCAGAAAACTTGCCCCTACGGAGTATGCTTGTAAACGCATGGGGAAATTATTTAGACCCACATCAGGATAGTGTTTTATTTCTGTGCGGGAATGACGCTCAGATTATCGATCCTATTCTTGATGATTTGGGTCAGAATACTTCATTTGATTTAGTAAATAGACTTCACACACACAAAGGGGATTCTACACTCGATATTCATCAACCCGGCGATATTTTCGAATGCAGTTTACTACATCATGGGGATTTGCCGCAGCTTCCGATGCTCGATTTGAGTGGTATTAAAACCAATACTAATTTAATATATGTAGAAGACGATGACAACTACCCTCCTTTATCATCATCTCCACATAATCTGTCGTTAAACAACAGTTAACGTGAGATGGAATACATAATGAATGATAGCTTCATCTTGAATGAAATTTTGAATAGCGTCTTTGAGGTTCCTTTAACCATAATAGGGTACGAGGTGTCTGACGTATTCCGCGCCGAGATTACCATTTCTGATACATCGTTAGATGCAACGATGATATTGTTCGAAGATCATTTACCAACTTGAGCTTCCACCCCGACTCTTCCTCGTTGTTACGCTGATATATACCAAAAACAATAGGTTTTTGTTATGCGTGAAATTTATTTTTAAACAATAAACATTCTTTTATAATAAACATTTTTTTTATCCTCCGTTTTTTCAGTCTGGGCAATGGGGCGTCTTCTTTTTCTGCATATACGTTCCACCCACAACATTGCAACGTATGATATCCTCATCATTTCCAGATGGAACCTTGGTATAGGTTTCCATTGCAACCACATCAAGCATGTCAGGGAGAGTTATACCCACATTCGCCTATCAGCAGCTCATGGATCCCTCAACAACCGCCTGTTCTCGGACCCATAAATTATGGAAATGCATGGGCCGTCACTTCGACCTATGTGCGGTACAGATTTCCTATTTACCAAGAACAAATAGTTGATTCTAGATTCTATGGAAATGACCACCAACAGAGTACAGAATCTGACTTGTTCCAAGTCGGGCATGATGCATTGCAAAGGTTAGTATATACAGAGTGATTTAAAAATATATTTATTGAATAAATTATCACATTTAATACACTTCTTTAATCCTATTATATTGGGTGGTTAATTTACTTAAATAGACGAATATAGATTCTATGGAAATGGCCACCACTAGAGTACAGAATCTGACTTGTTCTAAGTCGGGCATGATGCATTGCTAAGGATAGTATATACAGAGTAATTTAAAAAATATATATTTATTTACTAAATTATTACATTTAATACAGTTCTTTATTCCTATTATATTGGGTGGGATAATTTACTTGAATAAAGCTCGGTTTGGGCATTCCGCGATGTCTTGAGAAGCTATGGGAAATGTTGCAAAGGTATATACAGACGCTCCACTGTAACCTTTGTCTGGGACATCAAATATTGAATCATTGTTCCCTTGATCATGGAGAGGGTTATAAGTATTTACTACATCAATAGAATGATTTTGTCCGTCATGATCTTGCGTCTTGTCTTCGTAATGTTGAGTATCAAAGTACTGTAGAAGGTATTGGTTGAGGAATCTACCATTTCATATTTTGCATCAGGTCGTGATTCATTTTCGGCTTGTTCCAATGAGCGTTTAAATCCACGAGGTTCGGTGGAAGAGTATGAAGGATCTTGTATCATACCCATGATTGTAGTTTCTTGTGTTAAGAAACTGGAAATGAAGTCTGGGCGAAGAAGTATTCTAGATCGGTGACGAGACGACTTTGAGTTTAAAAACATCACTGAACATCCCTCTTGGTTGCACAATAAATCCACGCTACTACACTCCTGCCGAATCAGAATAGAAGCATCCAGTTTCATCTTGAGCACGGTTAGGATGATTTTGAATGTTGACATCGTTGCCGATACGAAATTATCACCCTCGACGACTGGAAACTTTTAAGGTTGCGATTGTATGAAACAATTTGTTCTGTCATCCTGAACAGTTCCATGATGAAGCAGGCGATAGGATGAGAGACTGTAATGGAACACTGGCGACGAGAGGCTGTGGTCGGGGGGCTATGAGCAGGCTAAATGCAGAGGAGGTATAGACGATGCGATGAGCGAAGAGGGTGTGTATCCGTGCAGTCAGCAGGGCGAGTTTTATATGACTCCCACACCTACCCACCCCTTTCCTCCCCACAAGGACCGGTGATTTCAGTGTCGTACAGGTTTCGTTTTGTTTTGTTTTTTGGTTCGTGGATCTGGCTGTGTGTGAATTCTATATTTCCCAAGTTAACGTACACTGTTGTATAAATCAGTGAACAGCGTAGCTCGTGCATGATTTGCAGGGTTGATCTCGTTGGTCACGGTCATATTTTCACTCGAGATGTAAGTAATTTAAAGATGTCTTTTGCTATTTGATATTGCAGGGATGATCTTGTTGGTCATATTTTCACTCGAGATGTAAGTAATTTAAAGATGTCTTTTGACATTTGATATTGCAGGGATGATCTTGTTGGTCATATTTTCACTCGAGATGTAAGTGATTTAAAGATGTCTTTTGCGATTAGATATTGCAGGGATGATCTTGTTGGTCATATTTTCACTCGAGTTGTAAGTAATTTAAAGATGTCTTTGTGTATTGTTTGAACTGTGTTGTTAATCTAGTGTTTTTATTCATGCAGGATGAATCAAGACGATATGGCAGATGCGCCATTGTTGGAATATGTAGGAACTGCCCCTAGCTTTGTAATGTCCATAAGTCCTGCCGCGAGCCCTACCGCGAGCCCTACCGCAAGCCCTATCGCTACCCCTACCGCAAGCCCTACCGCGAGCCCTACCGCAAGCCCTACCGCGAGCCCTACCGCAAGCTCGCAATCCGGTGGAGGAACCCTTCCGGAACAAGGCAGAGTTCAGCCTGCAAGTGATCCGTCCTTGCTATCGTCTACTGATGTAACGTGTCCTGTTGATCCACCCGTCGCTAAGGCTACTACTCCATAATTATCCGGAGTTCAGGTTAATGTTGAACCACCCGTCGCTCAGGCTACTGCTCAGGATCTACCCGAAGTTCAGGCTACTGTTGAACCACCCGTCGCTCAGGCTACTGCAGCGTTGGATGCGCCCTTACCGCCATCTCCTGTTGAGGCGTCTACTGTCGAGTCGGGAGTGGCTATATTTCACCCACCAACCTCTAAAGGTATATTGGATCAGCATTTCGTAACATCAACATTTAGCCCAATCACTGATTACGTCAACATATCATCCTTGATAACATTAGGATGCAGGGAATTAGTGAAGCATATTGAATCAAAATTAGGAACATTCCAGAGACTCCAGTGCACCGCGAGGGTTAAAATGGGGAAATCCATGGAGGATGCATCTATAGAAGAGAAGGATTGGGTATTAAACACAAAAGCGATCCAGCTAACAAAAACAGGGGATTTAAGTGAATTGATTGAGGATCTCGGGGTAGATTTACAAAATAAATTAGACAAACAGGAGCTAGAAGGTAGTGGCTGGAGCATTAAAAAAGTATCCGCTGTTGACCTTAAATTCTACAAGACAGGGGCTTAAGAAACAAGAAGACTGGGTAGTTATGTTCCTTGGCCCAAAAATTGTCCAGGCAAGCATCATATTGTCAACATCAAAACAAAAAAGAACAATTGTGTCCTAACAAGCATGATGGCCCATTTCCATTTGCCTAAAAATACACATCTCTCAAGGAAAGACGTGCATCAGAGATAACTTATCTCCCGTACAAGAACACATATTTCACCTTCCCAAATCTTCCCATGAACACACCTGTGGCTTTAGAAGATTTACCAAACATAGAAAGAGATTGTGATGTCATCATTAAACTGTATCAGCTCACTCAAGAGAAAGAAGGTTATGGGCTGGTTAGTGTATACAGGGGTAGTTTAGAGGCCAGTGAGGAGCGCACGATCCACCTTTTGCAAATCTTAGATGCTAATCATGTCGCCCTCGTACCATGTTTCACTACATTTATGAAAACATTTAGAGATACGAGTCCCTTCTGCATGCAGGGCATGCACGTAAGCAAAAAAGAGAGTCACGTGTATGTTCGTCCAGTACAGGCTTGCAAAACATCGGTATGCCTGAAGAAGGGGAAGTGTACCAATTCTCAGCCATGCATGCAACAATGAAACCCCCTGTTGTATGTTATTATGACTGTGAATCTGTGCTGGACCCTGCCCATGAGGAGAAACATGTAGTCAACATACACAAGTTGTGTATGTACAGCTACACTCTTGTGGATAAAGACGGGAAAATTGTAAAGCACAAAGTGGACTACAGTTCCCCTTGAGGAAATGGAAACACATCTTGTTAAGAATATGTTGCTAGATTATAATGAATACAGGTCAACCCTACCATTGTTCCCCATCTCCGTCCTCACCAAACAAGACGTGAAAAAATATTGCGAAATCATAACATGTGAATGCTGCGGAGATGCTTTTGGAGAAAAGGGTAAAAAACGTGTACGTCATCATAACCATTACGTTGAGGGGGTCTTTGGCCCCAATAAAGAGGTAATAACAGGAAACTACTTGGCCGCAATTTGCCTGAATTGTAACTTCAGAATAACGGAGAAACTCAGGTTCATGCCTTGTATTGCTCACAATGTATCCGCCTATGACATGCGCTTCATACTGAGAGGATTGGATGGTAAAAAAAAATCCAACACAAATGTTTTGCCAAAACAATCAGATAAAATGTTCAGCATCTCTGTCCCCTTGAACGATGCCACGATCAAGTACGGTGTCAAGTTCATCGACTCATTCTCATTCCTCAACTCAAGTTTGTGACAGTCTTGCCAAAAATCTTAAAGATAGTGGGCATTACATGATACTCCTCAAATCCCATTTCACAAGTCTCGGATACATTGACAAGGTTCAAGACCTCGCCACTCGAAAAGGACATTTCTGCTACGAAGCCATCACATCGGATTCTGTGCTGTACCAAACTAAGATCTCATCGCAACAAGCCTTCAACAGTCAACTCTGAGGCAAAGGAATATCGGACTCTGATTATGCTGAAGTGATCGAAATGTGGGAGGCAGCAAACTGTAAGACGTTGCGTGATCACATGATCATATACCTGCTCATCGACACGCAGCTGCTGGCCGAAGTCTTCCAACAGTTTAGAGAGACCATGACACGCGACTATACCCTGGACCCCGCCAATTTTGTTTGCGTCCCTGGCTTTGCAATGCAGGCCGCCCTCTACGCAGGAAAGATGAAATTGGCGCTGGTCAAAGATATCGATTTCATCTACTTGACTGTCAAAAACACACGAGGCGGATTCATGACGTTGACGAAAGGTCTTACCAAGATAAACAATCTCCAATGCAAAGACTGTGACCTTACCTTACCCGTGTCTTCAGCAGCAATGTGGGACTTTAACAGTCTTTATGATGGATGCTTGAGTGAACCCCTCATCACTGGCGAAATCCTCGAGCTCACACAGGAAGAAATTCAAGCATTCGACTTATTAAACACAGACTGTTCTGGCGAGTATACGTATATTGTCTGCGTGGATGCCCAAGTCAGCGATGAAGTTGCAAGAAAAACAAATGAGCTGCCACTCCTGCTACATCACAAAGAGATTACCTTGGACGATGTTTCACCCATCACAAAAAATCTCTTGACTGGCTCAGAACATCTCATAAACAAAAAACGAGCAGATCGTAAGCTTGTTGCTAGCCATCTACCTCAAGCTGACTACCTCGTGGCCCTGGAACTTCTCCAAGTACTTCTCAGGCAAGGACTGGAAGTGACCCAAGCTCATCGAATTTTTCGCATCAAGCAGGAACCGATCTTTAAAACTTTCATCATGAAAAATATACAGAAACGTCAGGAGTCTACGAACTCCTTTAAGAAGTCCCTCTACAAACTACTCTCAAATAGCATATACGGTAAACTGCTTTTCAACCCGCTCAATCGAAGTCAAGAGGCAAAGGTCGTGTGCACCCCCAATGAGTTTCGAAAACACGCTGCCAACCCGCTCCTAAATAACTGCTACGCCATCGGTTCCGGAACAGTCATCATGATACTAAAGCAAAAAAATATCCGAATGGTTCATCCACTCTAAGATGGATTCTTCGTGCTTGAAAAAGCAAAAGCAAAAGTCTACAGCTTCTTCTATGACTCATTGAAACCATGCTACGGTGACAACGTCTCGCTCATCTACTCGGACACTGACTCGCTGCTAATCCAGTTCAAAGGCGTGGCCGACATTGAAGCGGAAATGCGCAAAGCTCCCCTGGCTGAATATATGGACTTCTCCATCTATCCCAAAAATCACCCCTTGTTCGATGAATCCAAGAAAGGACAGCTAGGACTATTGAAAATGAAAAAGCTGATGACTACCCGAGTGAAATCATCTGCTTACAACCCAAGTGTTACAACATGTTGCTTGAGTCCGACGCAACAAAATCGGCTGCTAAAGGTGTCAATTACCAGACACAAGCCAAAATCAAACATGTACATTACAGAGATATACATACCCAGAAAACATACACGCACTTTGAGACAATACACAACATCCGAGCGCAGGCATGCCAACTCCAAACTGTACGCAGAATCAAAAACTGTCTCAGTAAATTTGAGAATAAGCGCTACTATCTCGACGCATGCACAACTCCTGCCTATGGGCACCCGGACATTTCCAAGAAATCCGTTGTGAATAAACCTACCGTCACTAAAAAGAGGAAGCGATGTGCCTGGCTAATGAAATAGATGAAGAAATGGATTTAACATGGAAGAGACGCAAGCCTGGTGATACCGTGTTCGGCGAATGCAGTCGACTTAATGATGAAAGTACGTCTAGCTCAGCAGGTTTTATCCTCTAAACGATCATAAATAATCATCGTATGCTCTTATGTTCATAAAATGTAAATAATCCTTGTATGCTCTTATGTTCATAAAAAATATAGATACTATACTATTATTCTTGTCTCATTGTCCACCTAAATACACATTGAAAAATATGCAGTTGAAAGAAACCAATGAAAAAAATGTAAATGAAC
>SDVV010043356.1:0-10257 GCA_016164225.1 Gammarus roeselii
AACTTATATATTGATATATATTCACATATGTTTATATACCTATTTTGAAGTGGGGATCAAAGTCACACAATTGTCAAGGTTCGATGATTTATGTTAGTGTTGTATAATATTTCTTTCACTACGGCTTTGGCGTGACAAACTGCTTTATGAATTGCCAATCTCCCGATATTATTCAAAATAGTGATGAGAAATCAGTTTAAGGGGCAATCAACGTCCCCCGCCCGCATTGCGTACATAGGCAGAATATTTTGAACCGATCGCTCCATACTTCGAACACTTTCCCCCGACATCCCAACCGCTGTTATGCAGATCTCGCGTATGCTCAATCCGAAGCAATCTTAATTAAAACGATCTAAACAATCATTATCACAAGAATATAGGCATATATTCCCTGAAACTCGACATAAGATGTCAGTACGTAAAATTGAGTTGCTCCATTTGAAAGAAAATGTTGTTCAGGTTGGTCATCTAGATTTTTTTTACTTCGTTTGTTATGCACAGATTGATTACAGGAAACAAATTAGTCAACAATATATCACCATTTTATTCATGTCCATGGCTATAAGAGTAGGTATGCAAGAGACTGATGTTAGAAGGTCGAAAATTTGCAAATTCTGGAAACGTTCTTTTTGTTAACATTCTTCAGATGTTGCAGTGTCAATAGTGCCTCACCCCTGTCATAAGAAGGCGAATGGAGCTTGCGTCAGAAACATTACAAAACTAATTGAATACGTTTCTTCATTCGTATAGTTGATGCTATTAATTGCGACTTCCTATCCTTGTGCATCCTTTCTTTGCATAATATGCAAGTATACGCAGTTAATAAAATGATATGAGATACCAAAGCCTCAACAACAGAATGTCTTGAATCAACACCCGGATGGGTCGAATCCGGGAAACTATGTGATGTGGATTTCTCCTCATTCTTCCGATGAATAAAATATCCTACAATACGTAACTAGAAATTAAAAACTTTTATTCATCCTCGGTGTTTACTTGTAAACAATACAGAGTATGTTTTCAGTCACTGGGTTATATACGCTTTTACTGTCCTTGCTTACATAAAAGATGCTGCTCTTACCTTGAACCTTTCACCATTTTCTGCAATTTCCCCTCGCTAAACAGAAATAAGAGGCAGCGATGCGTCTTGCACCATCATCTCAGGAGATTGGGAAGCCGAGGACCACTCTCTCAAAGTGAGGGCTTTTACACTAAATGCTTCCCGAATAATACCCTGAAATCTGTCGCCCTCGTTAGGCAAATGTTGTGCACAAAAGAGTGCCTCTGGCTGCCATCGTTTGCTGCGACTTCAGGACCGACATCGATAGAGTCGTCATTTGTAGTAGGAGTGTGTGCATGGAAACCAATGTATAAGGATGTGAAGACTACATTGGAAATATTCAATTTATAAATGTCGTTCACACTTTACGATAAAAGTTTTTTTTCCTCAACAATAATCAATCAGCTGTTCGTATATTACACAAGTTGCACAATTCTTAAAGGAGAACGAATGCCAAGAGCATCATTTGAGTGCTAGTGAAAGTCAATGCTGATTTAGGAAGACTTGTCCCACATTTACAAATTGTTCAAATTTCGATAAGGAAGATTATTCAGCGAACACATTGTAATACATGAATTTTACTTCATATTTCATTAATCAAGCACATTTAGACAAAAAACAGTGTGCACTACACTCATCGAGGAACTGTTTCGGGCCTCTCCTGAAAAAGCATGTCCAAAAGTATTGAATAAAGCCTTGCTGCGCCCTCACCGGCTCGATATAAACTTCCGCAGCAGTGTCTTATCAGCTGGCAGTTTCCACGATGCCGAGACGACGTGTATCGCACGAGGGCTGGACGTGTATCGACGTGTTGGCGACAGGTTCAATCCCCGGGTGACAAATGGAAGGATGGGGGCCCGTGTGGCAGCAGATGGGTCTCACTGGCCCTGAGAATGATAAACAGTATAACATTACATCACGAAAAAAATCTGATTAATAAATATTCTATCAATTTTAAATGCGCTGGTTCATAGCACAGAACAAATCGTCAATAAGTGTATAAGATTTAAATTATTTTGTCTTTTTCTTTCTTAACTGCAGAATTGTTAGGTTAATATTATAAGACCATGTACGCGCTCGACACTGTGGAAATCACTAACAGCTAAGACTTGATAGGTGATAAAGCCTCCGCACACGATGGTCAAAGGCCCGGAGGTCTTGAGTCTTTTGATCGATGAGTCAGTCATGCGTCCTCGGGATTTCAGACAATGGACACTCACCACCCTGCTTGTTCATTAGCTGAGATCCAGAGGAGGCATGACTCATTGATCAAAAGACACAAGACCTTCAGGCCTTTGACTGTCGTTTGAGAAGACTTTAAGATTGCTTCTTACCCTCAGCTTATGACTGAACCAAACTCTAACCTACAGAGTATTGTGCATAAATCAAGCAGCTGCATGTTACAAGGATCTTGAGAGCAAAGATGCCACAATATTGACTGCAAAGATCTGCCGTTGGACTGAACTTTCAAAGTTGATTGGGCTGAAAAAAGAGTAATCTGATTTGTCCACATAAGACTTGTTCAGAATTTTGGATTAAGTAGCGCGATCTTCACAAATAATAAATGTTCACACTAATATTTTATAAATATTTTCACCGTCAGTGCCAATGTTGAGGCTTCTAAACTAACATCGTACGGCCGAATGCTCATTTGTATTGCTTCTATCAGCAGACAAATTGAGATTATTTTTTAAATTGCTGTATTTCCATGAGAATTTACCTTTTTTTCTGTAACTTACAAATTTCTCCACAAATATCTGGAAGAAATGTTCTGCATTTGCTTTCCTGTAAATAATTACAATTCAGATAAATTTGCTGTCGTTAGTGCATGAAATTAGCTTTGCGATACTGACAAGACGAAAAATTAGCTCTTTGCCAGGCATACAGAAGGGCACCCCAGCTATGGAAAAATCGCCTAATAGTTAACAGAATAAATCTCTAATTATGCTCCATATCCTGCTCCGTGGCCGAGGGGTTAGCGTATCCGACTACAGTGCCAGCCTCTGGTGCTGCATGTCGCGAGTTCGAGCCTGGGCATTGACACGACTATCTTGTGACAGGGAGATTGGACATGGACACGGCGGTCTTGTGGCAGGGAGATTGTGTCACCCTCCTAACTAGAGGGTAACGGTTGTGTCCATGCCTACATACATCCTCCTCTTACAAAACAACTAACGCCTACAAAATCCCTAATAATTTGTGATAGAACTGACTTCGTTCTGTCATCTCTTTACCACAGATCTCCTCCCGTTTGACATTACCGGGGGCCCGGAAACCCGTGAGTTCCTGTACCGTGTTGCTGACATCTCCACCGATTTCATTGAGAAGACCTTTGACCGGGGGTGCAAGATTCTCGACTTCCACCAACCCGAGCAGCTTAAGGAGGTCCTGGACTTGGAGATCCCGGCACACCCTCTCAACCTGGAGACGCTTCTGCACGACTGCAGGGATGCCTTGAAGTATCAGGTCAAGACCGGTGAGTACCTCACTTCCTTGAGTATCCGTGTTCTGTCTTGAAGTACTTAGTCAAGACTGGTGAGTAACAACTTCGAGTGTGAGTCTCGTTTCTTGAAGTACCATGTTGAAACAGGTGATTACCAGTTTCGAATATGAGTTACCCGTCTTGAAGTACTTGGTCATGACCAGTGGGTGTCATATCCATTAGTTCAAAAGATCAGACTTATACTGTAGGCTATGTTGATCAGACAATCAGTTGTAATAAGCCCGCCATCAATTGGTTAGATGTGGTAAAGTGGGCTAATCAAGAGGTCCATCGCACTGGATGCGTTGCTACGAGGAACATTAGACAGTCTTACCGGTCAGAACATTGTTCACTCGACTACCCCATCCAAGCTCGACTTGCTCACCACGGGCGCGGGAATGAGTTAGATTTACACATGAATGATATTAGATGTGTACGAATCTGTGTATCGCGACGGTCAAGATGAAGGAATAAGACAGACTTATTGCGACACACGTCCTGAGGCCGCACTGTATCTTGCCCAGAACTTACTGTCTTCCTGACCATGTACATAATGAAATTTTGTATTTATTCGTGCTTGTGTATGAAGTCCCCCGTCTCATAATATTTTAATTGAGAGTACAAGCTTTGAGTGTGTTACCAGCCTTGTAGAACCAAGTCATGACTGGTGAGTACCAGCATTGGGAGTAATTTACCTGTCTTGAAGTAGCTACTAGGTCAAGACCGGTAGGTACACACTTCGTGCACGAATTACCTGTGTTGAAGTTTAAAGAAATTACCGCTGAGTACCTCTCAATCTCTTTAAGTATTAGTTTCTAACCTTAGAATACCAGCTCATATCAGATGTGCGCTAATTTAGTATCTGATTTAGAGTTCTGGTGATGAGCATTGTTTCCTTCTCCTGCGGCGGGAGCGAAGCATTTATTTTCCTGCAATATTCTTGGAGACATCAACTGGTTGGCGTTTCACATTTCACATTTTATTTCCTTCACGTTCCTCCGCTCTCTCTACGAAGTATTTATCTAACTATGACTGCCTCATGTGCCACATTTAGTTTCCCATGATGTGACCAGTTCAAAATGACTGAAATTACCTCCAGGGATTGCTTACTGCCAAGTATGGCAGTAAGCAATCCCTGGAGGTAATTTCATTTAAAGTTAAATTCCACTTTTCCACGTGGAATTTAACTTTATATGAAAATTCCTCACGGTATCATATCTGAACAATCCTTCTTAATGGATAATACCAATCAAATTTCCAATAAATTCAAATATCGAGCGTAAATTAATCATTGAAGATTTCACTTAATCTTTAAACATAAACGAATTTCCTTTTGCCTCTGTACATATGTTTTATAAATTAAACTTTCACTTTACGCTCCATATTTATCTAAATTAGACGAAGCAAAACGTGTGGTAAGCAAATGACCCTTAAAGGTCACTCGGCTTGGACGCCTTGTCACGATTAATAAAGAGGTTAGGAGACAGAGGCCACGGGTTCCGCCGAATATGGTTCAGCAGTCTCGGCGTATTGACCACGCTGGCCCCAGAATTAAGTAGGAGTCAATGCTCTATACACAGATGTGAGATTCCTGGCGTGTACGTAACTAAATAGAATGAGGTACTTTATAATGTAATAATAGGAGTACTGGAATCAGTCTTGACCACTCACTACTCCGGCCGCAACCTGTCCTGTATAATCACTTTAAATAATGACATATTATTATGAAGGATCGCGTGTGTAGAAAGGCATAGCAGCAATCCTACTCCAAAAACAAAATAAGACTTCAATACCTGTCCAATTTATTTCCAAAACGCTCACTTCCGCTCAAAGAGGTTCTGCCAAAATAGACGAAGAGAAACTTGCAGTCATATTTACCTACCCAGTTTACCCGCTTACCTACCCAGTTCACTGGCTTACCTGCCCAGTTCACCCGCTTACCTACTCAGTTCGCCCGTTTTCCTACCCCGCTTACCTACCCAATTCACCGCTTTCCTACCCAGTTCACCCGCTTTCCTACCCAGTTCCCCCGCTTTGCTACCCAGTTCATCCGTTTACCTACCCAGTTCATCCACTTACCTACACAATTCACCCGCTTTCCTACCCAGTTCATCCGCTTACCAACCCAGTTTTAACAGAAAACTGAGCAAAACGTCGAGCAATGCAGATCAGGCTTTGCTAAGCGTAGTGATGTGTTAAACAGATGTTTTTGGCATGTATTGGCGTACTTACCTTAGCACTACCAATTCATCGACGGGGATTACCCGCGCTGTCCCTTAACACACCCCATTCATTGACGGGGATTACCCGCGCTGTCCCTTAACACACCCCATTCATTGACGTGATTACCCACACTGTCCCTTAACACTCCCCATTCATTGACGGGGATTACCCGCGCTATCCCTTAACACACACCATTCATTGACGGGATTACCCGCGCTGTCCCTTAACACTCCCCATTCATTGACGGGGATTACCCGCGCTGTCCCTTAACACTCCCCATTCATTGACGGGGATTACCCACACTGTCCCTTAACACTCCCCATTCATTGACGGGGATTACCCGCGCTGTCCCTTAACACTCCCCATTCATTGACGGGGATTACCCGCGCTGTCCCTTAACACACCCCATTCATTGACGTGATTACCCGCGCTGTCCCTTAACACTCCCCATTCATTGACGGGGACTACCCGCGCTGTCCCTTAACACTCCACCTTTCATTGACGGGTATTACCCGCGCTGTCACTTAACACTCCCCATTCATTGACGGGATTACCCGCGCTGTCCCTTAACACTCCCCATTCATTGACGGGATTACCCGCGCTGTCCCTTAACACTCCCCATTCATTGACGGGGATTACCCGCGCTGTATCTTTGAATGGTTGAGTTAGTGTAACTTAAAAGGAGCGCACTAATCTAAAGTCTGTACCTGGAAGATCTTCTGTTTTTTTAATAGAGCCATGATATAAGTAGGAGACCAGGATAAGCTTTACATTTCAGGAAAGGTCTCATGTGGCTTGTGGCGACTGTCCGTGAGCAAAATAAGCATAAATATGTCATCTGGACAGTACAAATTAAACAGCTGTTACTAAGGCGACGAGCATAAAACGACGTGTATAAAAGAAATGAATTTATCGACTATTGTTTGAACGAGAGTCTGCTTAGCTTTAAGTAGAGATGTGTGTTTCCTAGTGTGGAATTATGTGCTTTATAATGTAGTGATCATTGCAATTATTGATGTTTAATGGGTGTTCGCGTGTTGAAGATGTCCTCCATTATTCCTATTATAATAGATCCAGTTTCCTGCACCTAAATAATTCACCTTTGATTTCTAGATTTCCCACCATGGATGATCTGCGCTGAAAAACTTCAATTCGTTTATTTTTAATTGGAAGCACTGAACAGATCATTGTTTTCTGGTTATTGCTCTAGGAACCTGAAGCTCAACAGGATAATTGGTAACAAAACATAGAAAGATCGGAATATGTATTGGGTAGAATAAACAGGTAGAGAAGTCCCTCGTCAATTAAAGAATATCTTATTCCCGAAGAATGTATTCCTAAAGCGTGTAATCCCAACGAGCGTATCCCCGTAGTGAGTATTCCTAAACAGTGTATGCTCGAATGACGTGCTCCCACAGCGTGTATTCAGTTCCTGTAGGGCGAGGAAGGGGTGGGGAGGACGTGAGTCGCAGGTGGGGCAGCAAATGGTGAGGATTAAAACACAGTTTGTGGAGTAAGAGTCTGCATCCCGACCAGTCTCAGTTACATGTTACAGGGGGGACTGGAAGGGTTGCGTCTAATAAATTGGTCCCCATGGACCATTTGCTTCAAGTTTTTGGTTAATGGACGGCCGGAGAAAATTAAAGCAGTCGAAGAGAAGGGGGATGGGAGTGTGATTGATTTGTGGACTGTAGGGGGGGGGGAGTGGTAATTTATACTCTGTGAAACAATTGATGGAGGCGAGGTACTGCTATAACAGGCTGCTTCAAAACTACTATTAGCTGTAGCCATAGTGATATGCTTTGGCAGTTTTGCTGTAGCCATAGTGATATGCTTTAGCAGTTTTGCGAAAAAATATGCTGACACCAGCCGCACTTAATTTGTAATATCACACTAATCGAACTAAAATTTTTGGTCACGAAATTTGTGTATAAATGCTACAACCAGTCTTGCAGAAACATTGCTACATTCAACTTTAAGGAAATTCATAAAGTTAGCATGAATTATATTTCAGAAATTTTTAAGTATAACTCAATTGATAAATCGTTCCCCAATTTTTGTGTTGATTGCCTGTTACAGAAAATTCCAATATTTAATAGTAAAACTTCCAGACACAACATAGGAATGGTATAATAGCTATGTCTTGCAGTTATTATTTATTATAAGCTATTTATATGAATGCGTTTGATACTGACTTCAAAGATTGATCGTATATTTTTTTTATAAAAAAATAGTCTCATAATAGAGATTTAACAATATACGGCTCGTATCATTTAAAATGACACGAAATTGTTCAGTTTTCAATATTTCCAATCGGCATCGATTCATGGATTATAATACTGGTTTGTCACCCATTATTTATTGCGAATTATTTACAAATATTCATTCGACGTATCTGATTGGTGATTTAGATTTATGATATTTTTTTAGCATCAAGTTTCAGGGTGGTACTGCATCATAGACGATCGTAATGAGGAGAGTACATAGGGGATATATTTTTTAATATAACCTCAGAAATTTTATTTACATTTTCAATATTTGGAAAAAGAATTTTCTCGAGTTTGACATCAGTCTTCCAGTGAGCAACATTTCCCCAATGAAAATAATAACTAACTAATTCATTTGACGCCTAATCTCCCGTCTCATCTAAGGCTCCTAGTAATCCATTTTAGTAAACCATTACAATCTCCCGTCTCGTCTAATACTTCTCATAACCCATTTTAGTGAACCATTACAATCTCCCGTCTCGTCTAATACTTCTCATAACCCATTTTAGTGAACCATTACAATCTCCCGTCTCGTCTAATACTTCTCATAACCCATTATAGTAAGCCATCACAATCTCCCGTCTCACCTAATACTTCTCATAACCCATTATAGTAAGCCATCACAATCTCCCGTCTCACTTAATACTTCTCTTAACCCATTATAGTCAGCCATCACAATTTCCCGTCTCACCTAATACTTCTCATAACCCATTATAGTAAACCATCACAATCTCCCGCCTCACCTAATACTCCTCACAACCCATTTTAGTAAGCCATCACAATCTCCCGTCTCACCTAATACTTCTCATAACCCATTATAGTAAGCTATCACAATCTCCCGTCTCACCTAATACTTCTCATAACCCATTATAGTGAACCATTAGAATCTCCCGTCTCACCTAATACTTCTCATAACCCATTATAGTAAGCCATCACAATCTCCCGTCTCACCTAATACTCCTCACAACCCATTTTAGTAAACCATCACAATCTCCCGTTTAGAATTTCTTGAAAGTACAATAGCAGCCCTTCCTTCCTTTACACATTCGTGTATGCAAGCCTTCTAGACTTTATTAAGCAGCCCCTGCTTCCCTGTACTCATTCGTGTATGCAAGCCTTCTAGACTCTATTAAGCAGCCCCTGCTTTCCTGTACTCATTCGTGTATGCAAGCCTTCTAGACTCTATTAAGCAGCCCCTGCTTTCCTGTACTCATTCTTGTATGCGAGCCTTCTAGACTCTATTAAGCAGCCCCTGCTTTCCTGTACTCATTCGTGTATGCGAGCCTTCTAGACTCTATTAAGCAGCCCCTGCTTTCCTGTACTCATTCGTATATGCGAGCCTTCTAGACTCTATTAAGCAGCCCCTGCTTTCCTGTACTCATTCGAGTATGCGAGCCTTCTAGACTCTATTAAGCAGCCCCTGCTTTCCTGTACTCATTCGAGTATGCGAGCCTTCTAGACTCTATTACCCAAACAAAGGAAGCTAAACAATTAGCAATCTACTTGATGTTGTCGTAAGTGGCCGAGGTTTGTATGGAGAGCATCCAGACTGCCGGCCTCCTATTGTTTAGTCCTGTCAGCATCTTCATTTGAAGGCCCAAAGCTCAGAGAGCTCGCCTCCTCCACCTGTTCCCTTCTCCCTGTCTAGGAGATGATTGGGCTTCGATAGAAGACTGAGATTGGCTTCCCTCTCGGTTTGTGATATTCAGAAATGCTTATTTTTTATTTGTTCTTTCAACCTTGCTTCAGAACGTTTCGATAAAGAAGAAAATCGGGGAAGTTCTCCGCTTGATTGGACTGTCGGAATCCAGTCCACTCCGGGACTCGGCTGTCGATGCACGAAAACTCATGAAATTTGTGATGGCAACATTGTGATATAAGTGATTTCTCAGCTCAAGAGTCTGTGTTTGAGGATATGTCATCGCCAGGGTGGTAACATTGTGATATAAGTGATCCTTCTCCGCTCTGGAGTCGGTGTTTGAGGATAAATCATCGCCAGGGTATATTCTTTCGTCAGAAACAATTTTGATGCTTCACACAATCTAATTTATTTTAATATATTCCTTCCAACAGTTGGTCAGCATTCCAATTTTGTTTTCAAAGATTTTATATTCGGTTTAACGCACTGCATGAGGGATCAAAGTATAAAATGATTCGAGTCTCCAGGCGCGCATCCTTGATTGTGTCTCCAGACCTAGCCCAAGTCCTATGACCCTATCCCATCC
>SDVV010043357.1:0-10257 GCA_016164225.1 Gammarus roeselii
ACGAAAATTCCACAAAGATGCAGTACAGACATACACCTCTTAAACATACATTCCTATGATTTTCGTGAGAAAAAAAACACAACATCAACAATATATATTAATAGCTAAATAAGAATCTCTACTCTGCTGTAACCGACAGTAAAATAATACTAGAATGGGTATCCATCCTAGTAAATCGGTTTACTTAAACAAACAGGCATAAACATAACTAGGGAACTCTCTAACTCCTCCTAAATATTAAAGAATGGTCGTACAATAAATTTACAATACCCTAACAGCAAGACCAAGTTTGTAACAAATCGTCTGTTCTATATCAATAATAACCACGTCAAACGTTGCCAGGATGTGATAAGATATATAAAACACTAAAAATGAACAATATGTAACTTAATTAGACCTGAAATAATGTTTTATATTGTACATACAAACGTAATATTCCTATCATTGTATAAAAACTCAATATCTTGCATCAAAGATGGGAATTAAACAGAGAACATACAAAACTGAAAGACCTATACTAAACTCACGAGTTATAACAAATCAAGAAGATTATTTCTCTGGCATATCCATAACATACATTAAAACGTGATGAACGAGAAATGAACTATCACATAACCAAACAAACAATAAATGTGAATAAGATACCAAGACATACGAGCGACACAACTGAACCCTATAGTAAATGATGCGGAATACTTCTACGAAAATACGGTATAGTACATGCAAAATCTGATTAAATTAGCCTCAACCCAGTCCAAAACAGGGTTAAATTAACATCTCTACGGCTAAATCGTAACAGAATGTTATATATACATATAAAATATCAAATTGTTTTATATACATATAAAATACCAAAATTATGTTACCAATTATGACTGAAATAGCCTGGAAGATGCAAAACATTGCCTATAATTCAATATCAGGTCGGTACCGTACAGAGCCGTTTGCACACTAAGGCTGTAAATAGAGTTATAAGACATACTTACCACACTAATCCTATAAAAGAATATATAGTGATAAATGAACATAGCAGACACCCAATCCCCCCAACGGCTGCGAACCCACCAATCAAGCATCGAATGAGCCATATATACCACAACTAGATAAGAATACCAACATATATGTCCACAGAAAAAATATATAGAAACAATAAACCAGTTATAAATATATAACGATATATACGCTCACAACGTAGCAAACGTGCCACGAAAACAAAATTTATAAGACAAGGAACAGGCAGGAGCAAACTCACATAATTTTCCAGGAGCGCATCCAACTTTCTACCTAGGGGGGTTTCTCTACCGCACTAATCCCCCCTTCAGAAAACTTGCTATAAAACTATTCATACCAGAATCGGATAAATATATATATATATATATATATATATAACGAGCAACAGTTAGTGACCAATTAATACTCCACTACAACCATCTCAAGAAGAAAAAAATTATGTATCTATTCAATATACAACAAAATACAGTACAAATTAAAATGTTCAAAACATAAACCTTGCCAATGCATTTCCGAACGCTGTCCGTCCATCTGTCCGTTCATCCGTCCAACCGTTCATCCGAATGAGACAAGGTTGCATGCAATGCCCCGGTGAAATGCGAACACCAGAGGTAGTGCGTAAACGTTCTATTTATATAACTTATTAACATATAAAAGCCTAATAATATATATAACCTAAAAACATACCTTATGAATAATCCGAAAGCTGTACATCCATTCATCGGAATGAGTCATCCGTTAGCCGCCTGTCTGACTTCGGCTGTCCTCCTTCCGCTTTGTCCCCTCGACCATCTTCCCCCCCGTCTATCCGTAAGCTGACTCGGGCACCAAACCAGAACCGGTACTCTCCGCCCCCGCCTTCCGTTTCTGCGCGAACCCCCGTACGCTCGGTGAGTCCAGGCTGCATGCACCGCGCCCTACCCCGCCCACCAAAAGTTACTCTATTAACGCCTATCTAATTCCTTCACATCCGCGTCTTGGCACTATATATACTACTAGTAAACGTTCTATTTATATAACTAATTAACAAACTATTAACATAGATAAGCTGACCGTCCGTCCGCCTTTTCCGCCCCCCCCCTCTCCCCTCCCCCATTACCCGACTCACGCGTCAAAAACCAGTTCCGGTCGCGCCCTTCCTTGCGCCGCTGACTCCGGTCAACATGGTCGCCCGTCCGTATGCCCGCCGATGAAACTGCCTCGATGGTCGTTTCGCACAAATATACACTACTCACCGACAACTGGTCACCAAGTTCAGACTTCGATACTCCGATAGCAATCCAAAATTGGCGCTGCCCATCTAACAACGACCAACGTAGGCTAGGCTTGCTGAAAATTGTTTGATTGATCTGCCCTACAGCTTTGTGAATGGTTTTCGCGGTCACGAGGACTGTCGGCTATCGTTCGTGCTGATTTTGTGTTCATCGTTACATTGCTGATTTTTTTCATTCAATGACAGAACGCTTGGTGATTTTTTTATTACTGCCATCGGTATCGAGCTCTTCTGCAACACGTAACACTGTTTGGCGATGCTGTTAGTATTGCCACTTGTCTGGTTTCATAGTACCCTACATATTGTCCAAACAGAGTTAGTTCTCCAGACTCCTTTCAGCCCATCAATGTTTACATGTCTCGTCGTCCGTCTCCGCCATTTCGTTTTTAGGCTTTCCACGAAACAAAACATGATTTATTGGTGTGACGTTGAAGACGTCGTAAGTCAATGTGGTTGGGAAATACAATACAATTCTTTTCCAGGCTATGCAATAAAATTGAAGACGCCCGAACAAACATAACTGCAAGATCAGGCATGTAAGGACGGAGGAGGCTTCATACTCGCATGTTTCGTTAAATGTATTTGTAGCTCTACGGATCAACTTTTTAGGCAACGGAAACTGAATTTAATGAGGCGAAATGAGGTTAAGTTATTGTTCGTTATTATAAATATGTTTGGCTATGTAATGACGTTAGTAAACTGAATTAGAAAAGGATCATATCAGGGTATCAGAAGTAGTATATCCTGCGAGGAAAAGTCAGTAGGTGACTTAGTCACCAACGTATCACAGAAAACGCAGAATTAGTCATTAAATTAATTTGTAAAAGCAGTTTTAAGGTGGTTGCTGACAAGTCATTAGCGAGGAATCAGGCAACTCCCGATTACCATTTTTTACATGACCTGGGGCTAGTGAGCTGCGTTTCCAGAATGCATTTCACGCCAGTCTGCATGTAAGTGTCTTCATTCAGTCTACGTTCTCTCAGTGCATTATTCATCAATGTCATTTAGTGTTGATTTCAAATTAATATCGTCCGCTCGGCACTTCTAATTGTGCAATTCAATAGATTCCTCACTTCATTGTTATTCACCATTTTACTGATGATAGATGCACCGAGGGGAAATATCCTAAACATCGTGAACGACATCTTCTTTACTGCATACAGAGCACACACTGAGCTGCCGGCAGGACAGCGTCGTGTGCTCCCGAGGGTTTTCGTTAGGATGTCAACAACATTCATGAAATAATTGTCCATCGTAGATCCTAAAGAAGGCCTGCGATAATGCTAATCACATTAAAAATTGGTGACTGAGTTTTCATAAATAATGCATTTATGATGCTTTCATGAACACAATTTGTTTAGAACATTCCCCGAACAGAAACATGGAGCATCGTATCTGCTGTCAATGATAGGATATGAGCATTGTACTGCCCATGCAGCTATACTGCCCTCGACGAGGTTAATGTTCAAGTACACGCGTGCCGATTTGTGCCCCTATCAATTCACCCTAAGCCAAAAAAAATATAAATTATTTTGCTTCACACGCATCCACCCCCCATAGTTGAGCGTTGCTCAACTCTACAGTGCAACGTAGATATGACAAACTTAGCGGGTGATGTCTACCGGCGACCCAGCCTCGCTTACCAATGAGCAGCTCATATTCACACCCCATGATATGCGAAAATTGAACCCACACGAGGAGGAGAGCTTGCTCAACTTTATGGTACGACGTAGATTCGACAGATATCATCCATTGTTGAGGCAATTAATATCTTCCCATGGAGGGACCTTGCCGACACGATGGTATTTTTCTTATTTCTTCTCTACCTTCCCTGTCAAGAGAGAACAGAAAGGAGAGAAATGGGAACAACATCTATCTGTTGAATCAGTGAGTACCCTCCTATGGAGGGACACTGTCGACACTATGCTGCTCTCTTTTTCTTCGCTTCTTCCCATCGTGTCAGGAGAGAGAAACGAAAAACGAAAAAGATTGAGATTGATATTGACAATAAATAATAGCGAAGCTTCTTCACTTGGAAGATACAAGGTCCCTCAGGCATCTCAGCTCAAATAAATATGCACTGTATCTCTTGGAGAGGTCCTTCTGGCATCTCGATTTGAAATAAATGTTATATGCACTTCATGCACTTGCACCATTATTATTTTGTAGATACCCTTCCGGCATCTCACCTTTGAACTTTTCCTGTACAGTGTGGATGAACTAGCCATCTTCTCTCTCTCATGTAGCACTGATCAGGGAGAGACCTGTTGCAGCATAGTGCTGAGCTACGCTTGCTTACTAACCCCTTCCCCACAGACATTCGAGCCCATTTCAAAATTTGAATCCCGTTTTTTGCTTTTTTGGACTAAAATCTGCAATAACTATTCATCAAGTATATAATACTTTTGATTTTTTAACTGAATTCGATTTCCGCGCCAATTTCAAAATTTGAAACGAATAAAAATAATTCCTGCTTTTTAGAGTAAATCTTGCCATAACTTATCATAAATTTAAAAACCTTTGTTTCTCTTGACTAAACTCAATTCGACTGAAACTTGCAATAATATCCTAAACTCAGGAGTTGACACGAGCAACTCTTTCCCAGGAGATGTCACTGTGACTCTCACCTTGAAGTGCGTAAGCCTTCAAGGAACCTGCAATAATAACCCTTTTTATTATTACACGTTCCTTGACAAAATGTCAACTTAATTACAGACTATTTTACTCCATTTCGGATTAAATTCAACGTATATGCCTGTCAAAATGTAAAAATATTTGTTTTTCTTGACTATGGTCTAGATCCAAAATGTAAATACTGATCTCTTGCCTTTTGCGTCAAACTACAAAATATATGTCTCATCTGTCTAAACTCAGGAGTGGCCACGTGCAACTTTTTTTAGCCGATGTCCTTCTGGCGTCTCACATGAAATTTGAAATGCTCTTGCAGGACCAATCACACGTATTCGGAGAATTACTCTTCTGCACACTAGGGAGAACCACTCTCAGTAAACTGGGCGTGGAGCTTTCCTACATTTGCACTTATCAAAATTTCTCGTCATTTTGAAAAATTCCGACCTAGACTCTAGATCAGTCTAGGGCAGATTTATCCTTGGAGAGGTCACTCCAACGTCTCACCTTGAAGTGCGAAAGCCTTCAAGGAACCGCTTGCTTACAGAAGACCTAATCTTCTGAGCATATGGGGGAGGACCATTACCCGGCAGCTGGGTGAGAGGCTATTCCCAATTTGTATTTATATTTGCTTCCATGTTCCGCCGGAGTCCCAACGCGAGGTTAATGCGGACTCCCCCGTAGGGCGCGGTGTTATCCCCAAATGTGCACATACTTGTCAAAATTCAATACCCATATGCTCCTCCGAGGTGGACTCAATACCTAGTTGGAGTCCGTTTGACCCAACCTCTGGGGCAAGCTGACAGGCATGCGCTCGAAGAAAAGTTTGAGTCTGCTGAGCGTATGGGCGTGTCCGTCTCTGCTTAACCGTCTGGGATGCGATCGCCGGAAACCTAAATACATCACTTCCCATCTTGTTCGCCCCGTCCTGAAAAGTCAACCTGAATATCGACCTTTTTTCTCCGGGGCTGAAATGCCTCGGGTAGGTAGGGTAGTAACTAGTATGGTGGTGATGGTAGTTGTGGTTTCTCTCCTTTCTATCCTTACAACCTTCTTATTCTGTATGTGTGCGTGAATTTCGAAATCCTCGTTGACTATCCCCCACTCGTCTTTCACTTGTTTCAAGGAAACACTCGACATGAGCACTTGTGCTCGTTTGTTTTCCTTACTCTAATATAATCTAATCTGATCTACTGTGATATACTGAAACTGACACTGAATCAATGCTAAAAAAATCTCTTTTTCTAATTAGTAGACATCTATTACATTTTTACAGTGCAGGTAACCCATTTTTTCCCTGAATGTATCAGGAATGTATCATCACAAAACACAGATCTGTTAGCAAGATAAACCTAAACAATTTGGGCAAACGTTTGTGGAGAGCATGATACTATTCGTGTGCGTTCAGTTCAGCACGATGAGAGTTAGATGAACAGTGTTACCAACGTGCTCTACACCACATTTTTAATGCCACGAGGGATATTGTAAGAAACTGGTCTTCAGTTACATTACCAAATACATCTTTCTCATCTGAAGCAATATAAATAAAATGAATGGTGTTGTCCATATTAAAAAAAATGGTGAGGTAATATTAATCAAATTTTCTCTAAGCGTATTCATTAGGAGACTTTCAGAAGATATGTATGCATTTCTGTGCCAACTGTAGTTCAAACAAGAGTAGTTTACAATCTGCTATGATCCTGTTTGTGGTGATCACCAATACAAATCCCTGAGCACCAAAATTGAGAGCATGAAATAGAATGAATGAAAACAATTATAATGAAGTTTTCACACTTTCTGTTACCATGCTATGCTCCATAGTCCTAATACTTCGCACGAAAGTCCATGTGATATAAATGATCAGATTGATTCCGTGTTGCTATCCCTGTTACCGGGCAAATCTCCCTGCTGATGCGTTTTCTTCCGAGATCTTTCATTGTTTTCAACAACCATAGAGCGGATATTGAGCTCCATGCAGCGCCCTCATTAGCAAAGCGGAGTGGACGGGGATTAGTAGATCGGAGGTACATGCTGGGAATGAAAGAAGGAGTCCTGGAAATAACATTTCTGAACTAGTATGAGCGCCGTAGGGGTGATGGATGATACCGGCAATGTTATTTGAAAGGGTTTAATGAATGAACTTAATAATTTCGTACATTTTGCAATTGAAATAATAAAATATCTACCTCTTTGGAAGAACTGCTTTCAATTTCGCAGCCCATATAATTAAGCTGAAAATGGGTTCTCCTCCTTGCTTCAAAAATGGAATCAAAAATATCAATAATTTTCCAGGATTTCCAAATACCACTTCTGAGGAAAAGTAAATGTATTCGGAGCGTAACAAAACAACTCGGGCGTTATACGAAGTAACTGCAAACAAACATGGCAGTACGGTAGCTCATTCAACAGGTGAAAAGTATTTTCTAACTAACGTCAGAGCAGCTCCTTTCATATCTGCTAACTGTCATATCAACCACAAGTTGTTCGCCAAACCGAACTGAGGTACCCTTTTTCAACCGCGGAAGTCCTCTTCATTCATACTTTTTCATGCAATCTTACATTTAGTACACTACATTGCTGATGAATAATAATGCCTATCAGACCCATTCATTTAGTGTGTCACGACAAACAATCTATATATCATTTAGATAATTTTTATTAAAGCAAACAATCGTTTCCCAGCACTTGAATGGTTTGACGCCATTATTATTATCCAACAGGTTCTAACGCTCTTTTAAAAATCTGATTTTCTCAATAAATAAACATCGAAATTTCTTTCTTAGTTACTGCAGCCAAATTTATCCGTTAGCAGCCAGACATGGAGAGAAATGGTGTCGCCAAAACAATGTTACAGCGCGCTTGCCACATCAAGTTTGATGGTGCAGTGCTTCAAATTGAACAATTTAAAGAAACAATAATTTCTCTTGAGCAACAATTACTGATAATGAAAACCAACGTTTCATGATTTTTTTAACAGAAATAAGTTCCACAGTCTCATTCTAGTCTAATATATTTTTTTTTTCTAAAATAAAATGACATTAAAGAATGTCTGAGGAGTGTTTTAAAAATGTACGTCAAGCCATGAAGTGGAGCAGTCTAAAAATGTACGTCAAGCCAAACAGTGAAGCAGTCTTTTCTATATACTAAAGAAAAATTGAAAACTTTGAAGTTAATCGATCAAGAATAAAGCTTGCAACACAAAAATGCGACGTCTCCAGCCAACATCATTTGTATTGTGAATATGAGACCTGATTCATTCACGAAGACGGGAAGACAGAGTTGAGATTTTACACCACAGGAAGAGAGAATTACAAATTTTAGTGACATCTTTCCAATCTCTCCATTGGAAATCTCAAGAAAAATTACGTGTCAAACGTGCAGCCCCAAGAGCGCAAGACTTGTAGACTAACGGTAGAAGCCAATAATCTTGTAAGTAAGGAAATTCGGGATGATCCTATCCTTTCCATTTGACAAGCTGCTAGAAAACTTTACTTTAGCATGAGTTCTACTAATAGATCGTAAGCAACTAAAAATGAAGCCAGATCTTTTACAAATCGACGTTTGTACTCATGTTCCTGGGTTCCATTCTGATGCAAAAGTTAATGTTTACGCCACATCTAGTTCATCTAAATTCAAAAACTTGGAGCCAAGCGAGCTGTCGCTAGCTTTCTCCGTAGATTAGGACTTTATACCCTCAATTTGGAAGCTCGGAGCCTAGTTAGAGCTGTGCTTTTCTTTCATAATAAAACTCATATTTCTATCATCTTATAGTAATCACCTGTTATGAATTGTAGTGCATGCAAATATTATGTGTTTTCACCTTAAGTTTTTACACATACTCTTTAACAGTCACCCTGAATACTGCAAACTTTTTCAGAGTCATATCAATATCACTGAATACCGACTGTTATTCACTAATCTAAGTAGTAAATGTTGGCTTCAAAACAGCTCACGCCGGCCATAGCGTGGCATTGATCATCTGAGCATTGTGGTATTTATGTAACGAGTCAACCCGTCATTGCTGCTAATTTCTTAATCCGACAAAAGTCTCTCTAGAAGTTCCAAATTTATTATTATTTGTTTAACATGTCTATCTGAAAGTTAATGATTCTTTGAATAACCTTCCTGGCGAGCATTACTTGAGTGAAAAACCATTTTAGCATCATTTAACGTACTTAGTCGACAGCATATAGTCCCGTTAAAACATTGAGATAATCTTTCTTCTTCGTTTTATACATGTGCATCAGGCTGACAACTGTATAAGCTGGACATCCACGAAAACAGTTGCCGCAAAAATCGTGATAGTGATTATTAGCTTCAATGACAGGTAACCGTCCATCAATTCCGAGTCATCCCGGTCTCATTCTGAGTAATCTATGTTAAAGCAGCCTTATGACTCACTACTGCACTAAAAGTATCCCAAAATCTTTAGCAACCTTGCTGTGAAGTTCATTACTTCCTATCCATATTTTGAAGTGAAGGTAGAAACAAATATGACTTGGAGAGCATTCATGTTTAGCAAAATGCAATTGCTTTCACTCGCTTTCCTCACCAGTATTGTGGTAAAGTATTTAATTTCACTCAGAATTCTTTGGATTTTTTATTTTATTTTGATACATTCCAGAGTAATGCATTTTTATTCTAGAATAAATTGAATTTCCAATTTTAGTCAGCCGAATTGCAAATTGTCTGCTGAAATTACACATTGCCGTGTTGTGAACTAATCAAGTGGAGCTGGATTGCAACTTTTTTATCGCAATTGTTTCGAACCACACAACACAATCGTTCAGATGACTGAAACATATTTTGCGTCTCATTCCCAATTTCTCAACATGAAAGGAAAACTTATAGCATCATTTCTAGCCGTGCTATGTTCACATAGCTCAGGCCATTTATAGCTGCCCTCCGCTCGGAAATGTTCCAATTTGTTCGAATAATTGAATTTGTGGTAACAAGAGACATTTTCGATGAAATATAATAACTTCCAATCGACGCAACGACCTCATCGCATTATTGTAATGGGATCAGCAAATGATCTCGTAGGCTCTTATTGTTTCCAGCCCCGGTTGGAGTGGAAGTGGGAAGGGGAAAAGCCGTTAGGGAGATAGTTACATTTTATTATATGAATAATGCGTAGGATTTCCATGGCTAGAAATCCTACGCATTATTCATATAATAAAATGTAAGATTTAAATTGTTGGAACGAATGCAATACAGAGAGCACAGGATCGACAAATATACTTCGTTCATATTTAGCCCATACTTCAAGTTCAACCATTTTTTCTAACCATATAAACATAGAAGCAAGGCCGCATCCACCAAGAGGGGGCAGGCGTCGGCAAGAC
>SDVV010043358.1:0-10257 GCA_016164225.1 Gammarus roeselii
ATCATCATATTACATACAGCCCATTTATGGAACTATGCTAAGCAGCTGTGGTAAAATTTACAAACCTTAAAGGCTTGCTAACTATACACGGATCAATTTAAACGGTTAAATTTCTGTAGATAACATTTGAATGGCCCCACAATAATCTCTGAAAATATATCACAAAGTTACGAAGCCATAAAATAGGACTCTTAACTGTATAGTTGTACAGGATACGCATATAGAGGAGTGTGTCGTATTCCTTGCAGCCACATAAACCCAGTCCGCATCATTTACCATCGCTATTTCTTAATTATTCGTCAGAGCACCTTCTGGGGAATGATACAACATTCCCAAAGACGTCTTCATTATTTCAAAATGTGTATTTTAGAACAATCCTGTTCGCTTGATGAATAATCATTGAACTGAATGTGTTGAATAGATCGAGCACTAATTACACAATTATATTGCGGGAAGGTAGAGAAGAAAGTAGAGCGTCTCTAACATTGGATTGTTAGCCTTACGTGCATCAGCTGTTTTCATTGATAGAATTAAGTATACTCGACCGACCCATGCTGGGTCAAGTCCACGTTATTGTTTCATTGCAATTTCCTGGTCCGGCAACATTTGAGGGTCAGTTCCCAATAGAATATTTGTTACAATCAAACTTTGTTGCTGTTAGCTGTCGAACAATGATTGGGTTCGAGAATCAATGGATTTTCTTAGCAACAATCTTTGTCTACCTTCCTATGTAGGAAGGCGGTCGCTCCATCTTTGCTCAGTTGGTATAAAAACACAGCACGGAGCAGTCTAATCAACAAGTTCCCATACATCGTATTATTTCGTATAAGGTTTCATAGAACTGCCTGAGAGTGAGAAGTTTCTGAGCAAAATGACCATTTCAAGTATCCCCATCTGCATCGCCTCTTTGGCGTTCCTGGTTCTGTCGTCCGCCCAGTTGTTCGATCCCTCGGGTAACAACAACGGAGGACTCTCACAGAATGGAAACGATTTTCAAAGCAACATTTCACAGCGCCAAAACCCATTTGGAAATGGACTAGATAATAACCGAGTACTTGGTAGCAACACTGGATTCGGGGATCAAAGATTTGGAATCACTGACCCAAGACAACAACAATTTGATCCTCGACTTTTGCAACTGGATCCTCGGCTGAGGCAACAAGATCCCCGTTTCTCACAACTTTCACCCTCCCAGAAGCAAAACTCACTTTTCTCCGACTTCCAGCAGCAGTTTGGCCAAACGGACTTGAATGGATTCAACCGCCCTGTTCCCCAACCGACCCTGATCAACTCAAACGGACAGCGTATTGAGCCAACAGATCCAAGGATCTTGCCCAGTTTTGGAGGACCACCTATGTTTGGCAACTTGGCGCCTTCAAGTCACATCCTAACTTCCTTCCTCGGCCTGGACTCTGACCAGATCGACCCACGGCCTCGCTTCCAACAGACTCTTTTCAACAACGGGCAACTAAACAATCCTCTCTTGACAAATCAATTTAGGAATTCACTTACCGGTAATCAGTTTGGCTTTTTGCAGTTCGGAAACCAGCCTGGGTTCAATCAGTTCGGAGACCAGCCTGGGTTCAATCAGTTCGGAAACCAGCCTGGGTTAAATCAGTTCGGAAACCAGCCTGGGTTCAATCAGTTCGGAAGCCAGCCTGGGTTCAATCAGCTCGGAAACCAACTTGGATTCAATCAATTTGAGAATCAGCCTGGTTTCGGCCAATTAGGTAACAATCAACTAGGACAATTTGGCAATGGGTTACTCGGAAATCAATTAGGGAATAATCCCCTACTAAACAACTTTGGTGCTTCACAGAGCAACGGATTCAACAACCTGTTTGGTCAGGGTTTCGGTGGAGGTTTAAATTCTCTTCTCTCTCAAAGTAATCCACTGGCTCAGCTCTCACTTCTACAACAGCGTTTACAGGAGGTAAGTGATGTTGCATATTGTTTGTGATGTTGCATAATTAGTATTTCAAGCTGTAATAATTTCATAAACCTACGAGTGCAGTATAAACATGAATGAAAAGTGTCAGTTCACTAGCGGGGTATTTTTTCCCCAATTCTCTTATGAATGTGGATACAAATGGTAACCCAACATAAGCTTATGAGATTTTTTGTCAAGAAATTATAAGCCGTAGCCATGTGTTCAGGTACTATTATTATCCTCCATCAATACATTTGCATGTCATTTTTATGGCGACCAAAACTATAACTTCGTTATGGCTTTAGCCGGCACTGGACAACAACCCACGATAATTTGGACAAACAAATACAAACAGGGACTTTTTCTTCTGCAGAACCTGATTCCTCCCTTCGTAAGCCCACTACAGCAGTTCCTGCAGCAGCAAAATCTGGAGCAACAGTTTCAACTGCAAGATTTGCAGCGACAGCAGCAACTTCAGAATACTCTCCAGCAGCTGGGATCGCAAAACTCTTTCCAGTCCTTCCCTCTGACCCAACTGATTCCTAGGACGAGCTTCCAGACCTCCAACAAAGCTACGAAAGAAATTTCTGGGTCGTCAAACACCGCGCAAATCAAGGATTCAATGATTTTGAATCTCCAAGACGGCAAAACTTTTGCAGGGGATGATTCCAGAAGTTCACCTGGAATCCTGCAAATTGGGAGTTCTTCCCAAGGTGGACGTCAGATCTTTTCCAACAAAAATGCTAGAACTTTTGATCAGGACGAGTCTGAAAACAGCTCTGAGAAGGCCCAGCTGGAGGAAGCCTCTTCTGACTCGCTGTCTCAAGATAGGGAAAGGCAACGACCCAACTTGCCTGGTAAGCTGCTGCAGCTAAGACGCTTGGCAGGAAACGGCGATGGATCATTCGGTAGGAAAATCGTGGAAGAGTGATTGGATACATGACCAATAAAAATATACGAGCATTGAATTATTCCCAAAATGCGCCTATGATTTATTACTGTCATGGCATATGATGTAAAACATATTGATCATGATATCGATACAAATTAGTCTCCACTAAATTAGGACATTCATCTATTTATTTATTCATTTATATATTCATTAACAGTCGGTGCCAACTGATAATTGAAAACCTTGGTAGGAGGTTAAATTCAACATATTACCGCTATTTTCATTATTTTTTATATTCAAAAGAAACTTATGTAATGTTTATGATGGTGCGACATTATTTCATGAAATGGTTGACCATCTTTCATCCATATTGTGTTATCCCACATTTAGCCCAATCCCCTTTTAATCGAGCAGCTATTTATAATATGACATCAATATGATATATGATTGATTTGTTATGTTTCATTGAATTTTATTACAATCCGAATCGCTTGTATCCCAAAAACTCATCTTCAATTAAAATTAAAATTATCAGGACGTATAATTTTATTGGCTTCTAATGACTGTACTACTTACACATAAGTGATGGCGGAAACTGTCAGGTGCCTTGAAATCATCACGAAATTAGGCGAACAATTTGAACAGTTCTACATATTCAGGCCTCCATATGGGATAATGAATGAGTCTTAATGATCACATGAGCAGCACAAAACCATCAATGGTATTAATTCAATCAACTGAAATGTTTACAATACTTTGCTTAAATATTAGACAAACTGTGTTTCTAGGATTCTATTCATGTATGTTTACGAAATGTGCTGTCTACCTGGTCAAATTCTTTGATTAAAAGCTTGAAGCTCCACATCGTGTGTTCATAACCTGTTTTTTGTATATTGTATTACAGGAAATAACATATCACTAACGTGGCAATAGGGTTTGAAGTAATATGCTAGTACAGTGCGCAAGAAAATATGCCTTGCTCATTAATGCGAAGATCGAGATTAATTTGTGACGCAGGCACTCTCAGGGTCTCATCACATGCCATGATGTAGCCATGCAACCTCAACGCAAAGCACCAACCGTCACCTCACGGTCCACGCATGCGCGGCAGCCCCTGGCACCACACCTGCGCCTATGGCAACCCACATAATAGTGGACTCTGAAGCCATGATTGGCGAAGAGAGAGGTCAATGTCAGTGTTCGCGGGTCTCAAGTAGAAGGATATAATTAAATAGTCCAGTAGTTCCATTACCGGTCTAATAATATATGTAGACAACTAACTATATAGAATCGTCATTCAACTCCATGGAGCATTTGAACCTTTTCCGCCTGTGTTACGTAGGGTTGTCATTGTTACTGAGACACGGCAACATAATAATACAGAATCATCTTGTCTACGACATTTCATCTACATTGAAACAAAAATTCCCTAAAGATTAGTCACGCTATGCCACATCATTTAATACAGGTCTCGCTCATTACTGCCTTCCGAAAAAATATCATAATTCCAGCAATCATTCTTGCTGAGTCATCATAAGCAAGTGGAGCGTATCAGGTTAAGCTCCACTGAACAATGGGGCTAAAACGTCCTTATTATTCTCTGATGCGATCATCGTTCTTCATCTGTTGAACATTCCTTGCACTGGTGCGTGAGGTTCCTTCTCGTGGTGCCTCCAACACCGGACCTTTCCTGCCATTATTGCATGTAACCACAGCGGCGTTGACTCCTCGCTGCGGATGAGCGGCCGAGGCTCTCGCACAGTGAATGCAGGGGATACTCCGTGACGAGATGGACGTGCGTATTTGTAACTGCTGTTAATACAGACGTGTGTATGTATGCACAGCAGCCGTATATTAAAAAAGAAATACAGTAGCGCAAAAAAGTTTGGCAATAGTTATTCTGCGTCGAAGAAACAAACAAAGCTTTTCCCACGTGGAATTTAACATATTGCGGGTTTTTGTAACGCTGTTTTCTTGAAGGAGCTGTTAAATCAATTCTGTACATCGTATGCATTCAAAGAGATCGAAACGAACTAAAAAGTTAGGATAAGAAGTCTGAGTATCTATAATCATCTCCCGCTACTGCTTGTACGGTATCCAAAGAAAAGTAGTGTGAGTTAGTCAAGAAAGAATTTTACTTTATACAGCTTCTTCATGAAATCTATTAATTTCTGATGAGTTTTAATTTAGCAAGCAAAATCATTTAAATGTGTGTTAATCCCAAATCGTACACGTATTTTTTTTCGGTGTTGAACAGCAGATAAATTTGAATTGTTGATGCTTTTAATAAGTGACGAAAATAGAACGATGCTTTTGAACACTGTTCAGAACTTGTTATTAGAACGATGCTAGAACGATGCTTTTGAACACTGTTCTGAACTTGTTATTGTGCGATGCTGCATTCATGTTTCAATTTAATGCTAAATATGCAAATCATTTTTAGCTTTTTTTTTAATGTAAAGCGGAAAACGATGATTCGTTTTTTTTTTTTTTAAACTTTAATTGTAACGAATATGCTTTGTTCTGCTGAACTTCCAATTACTGACAAAAATATTCCGTTCACTGCAATGTACTGTCAAATAAGGTATAACTTTACTCATTCTTTAAAACAAATGTTCGTTCGCTGTCAAGAAAAAATTTAAATATTTCGCCGCAGGGGCGAATTTGATGTGCAGTTGAGCGATTTATTTCTCGCAAGTTTGGATCTACAATACAATGTATTCTAGAAGATACCTGACAACAAACGAGTAATATAAGTCCCTCAAACGTACTCTTACTGACTCCCACCCAGTCAATATTTACTGTTTGCGTTATGGAATAGATTTATCCGCGAATACTCATTTTATCGTACAATGTAATTCCTTCAACAGATACCTATGATTACAATTACGGCATCTAGCAAGCATAAAATAGCACTCATAATCGATCCTATTCTAAATATGACCTTGACCTTTGATCACTTTGTGACATGACAATCCCCCAACTGATAATGACTCGTTTTGAGTCGAGGCTGGTTCAACGCAGCCCGTTCGAAAAAGTTGTTTTATGACGATGGGGGAAGCGAGACCGAGTGCGCTCACGTCACTACGATTTTACACTTTCAGGTGATTATAAAAAATGACCGAGACAACATCTTGCAATAATCGAAGCTGCGAAAAAACAATCTCACGAAAGTTTTCCCTAGGCATGGTCGATTCCTAATTCTAAAACTGCACTAAGCCCAACCTCTTGCAGCCCCAAGCCCTTGAATAATCTGATAATCATTAGTAAGAATCATTCACGATGAAGTGGAATCATTCGGTATACGAGTTGCAAAATTTTCCCATCCATACACGGTTCGGTAGTCTGTTTGTCCAATAGAAGCACTTTCATTCTCCTTCCTCACCTTCACCTACATTAACTTCCTATTTTGTCCGACGTAACCTTCTTCATCACTGACCAATTCCACCCAGGAATGTCTGCTCTTGTTTGCTTGCGGCCTAATTGCATCATGCGTCGGGAATACAGAACAGCCTCAACCACCAACACGTCCTGCTAGTAAGAAAAGGTAGGAAGGTAGGTACCAACCAGCCACACCCTCCCCTGATTCATAGCTTCGTCTTGCCGGAAGTCATCATCCGGGACGACGTCGCCACCAGCGTTGGGAAATTGCCTTTGGAGAAGGCTAATAAAATACACTATTTATATTTAGCCGAGTCTTGGGTCGAACTTGAAAGAGAGACGTGATGGAATATATGGAACAGAAAATGAGTCAGTTTCAAAGAAAAAGGGAAACTTATTTAAAAGTGAAATCCTTGACTTGAAGTTGTTAATGACTAAAAATGCAGGAAGATCTTAATGTTGCATTGTTTTTCGGAATATTAAAAGCGCAAATTTAAGACTTCTATTTAATTGAACTTTTAGTTGCATATCCACAATATCTTTTATTCACAGCATTTTCATTGCAAATTGGTCCGCCCTAGAGCATATCAAATGATATCAACGCCCAAGCATTTGCCATCATGAACTAGCCCACTAACACTAATATTGATGTCACAATACTACTTACAACTTCCATGAAATAATAATTACACAAATCGCAAAAGGAATAATGCGCGGACATCCAGTTTCAATGGGAAAATTCATTTGGTTTAATATACCACCTATTGCGGATTTTTTATTTATTAACCAATGGTGAAGATTGCGACACTCGTCACTATTCTCAATGCATGCAACAATGTATATTATTTGACTGCTATGCACCCTTTGATGATTTGATCAAATACTGTTGTAAAATCATAATGCTACTAGCTTGTTAAAACCTGTTAAACAAATTAAACATCTAACAACTAAGGAATCACATTTGTATCAAAGGACGTGCATGACAATCTTCTGTGTAGGTTAAGACAATTAGTTTTGAGATATATTATGCTGTCGCTAATAAATGCTTCAATGAATAAACATTCACTGCAATTGTGGGGGCCAAAACCATTCAAATGAAGTTGAACTTTCTGAATAATATGGGCCTACACTGAATACATTTGCATTTAAGAGAAAATTAGGCAATTCGTACACCATTTATTATAACGAAGGGCCATGAAGGTGTGGTGTGATTGACAATGAACACGTTTCAGGCTAGCCTCATATCTGAACTTTTATTATTATTGTTATCATTATTATTATTATTATTATTATTATTATTATTATTATTATAATTAGTATAACTGTTATTGTTATTATTATAATTGTTATCATATCTGTATATCTGTTTCGATGTTATACATCTATGATAACATCGCAATTGGGCCTGTAAACTATAAATATTACATGTTGCAAAAACATGCACTGATCATAATAAATGCTCTGACTTAAAAAAAATCCGGGTGCTTTAATCTGATTTATTTCATGTAATTACATCAACAACAGTTATGATCATGTAGTCACCGCAGATCCGCAGTGAGTTTGATGGTGAATGAGATACAAAGGACGACTAAAATCTAAGAACTGGCCACAAGTCTCCCTGGCTACAAGTCATTCTGGAAAACTTCAGACGACGAAAAATGGGAGGACCTTAAATTCTCCCTGCCGTACAACGAAAGGCAAGCAGCCCTGGCGCCCTCTTTTGCCATCAGTCATCAGCAAAGAGCGTTTTGAATAATTCGAAAAAGCACTATGGATATATAAATAATGCAAGAATTACCAGAATTTCGAAAACGATAAATCCATGTATGGGTTAAATTCACCAGGACAACAAATTTGATCGGACAAGACAAGTTGACAACATAAATTACTATCAATTAAAAAAATAAAGATAATTAAACTAGTACACGCCCGAAAAATGGGCTGTTGTTTCAGGATATTTATTGATTGGATATCGTTGTTGCCAGACGATGTTCCTGACTTGAAATTGATACGTAACTCATTTAAATTGATTCATTGTTTTCATATAAAGTGTTGTTAGACCAAAAAGGGTCCTGCTTAACGACTGGTCGAAAAATTCAAGCAGATACCATGTGTAAATATTTCACTCATAATTATCCTGTCTGTGTAACTTATGACTAGGTTCCCTAACAGATACACTCTTTACCAACCTCACGCACCACCACCAAACCCTGCCCTCCTCGCGCCTCCTCACCAACCGCACCACCACCACCTTAACCGGCCCTGCATGCACCTCCTCACCATCCACACGCACCACAACCCAACCCGTCCCTCTTTGTGCCTCCACACCAAACTCACGCACCACCAGCCAGCGGGGCCCTCCTTGCGCGTCTTCACCAAACGCACACACCACCACCTAACCCGGCACTCCTCGCGCCTCCTCACCAACCGCCCCACCACCACCTTAACCGGCCCTGCATGCACCTCCTCACCATCCACACGCACCACAACCCAACCAGTCCCTCTTTGTGCCTCCCCACCAAACTCCCGCACCACCAGCCAGCCCGACCCTCCTTGCGCCTCTTCACCAACCGCACACACCACCACCTAACCCGGCACTCCTCGCACCTCCTCACCAAACTCACGCATTACTACCCAACCCGGCCCTCCTTGCACCTCCTCACCAACCGCACACACCACCACCCAGCCCGGCCCTCCTTGCGCCTCCTCACACTCTCACGCACCACGAGCCAACCCAGCCCTCCTCACCAACACCAAACCCGTCCCTCCGTGCACCTCCTTACCAACCGCATGAACCAACACCCAGCCCAGCCCTAATTGCGCCTCCTCACCAACCGCACGCAACAACTACCCAACACTCCTAGCACCACCTCACTAACCTCACGCACCACCACCCAACCCAGCCCTCCTAGCACCACCTCACCAACCTCACGCACCACCACCCAACCCGGCCCTCCTTGCGTTCCATCAGCAGCCGCACGCAACAACCACCCAACCAGCCCTACTTGCGCCTCCTCACCAACCCCACGCACCACCTGGCCCTCCTTTATGTCTGCATTCATTCAACAGTTTCTCCAGCGATGATCCAGTTTTGCCGTACCATTGCTCGACGATGACCTTAGCACGTCACTCTCAACATTGGTTAGATGGCTCTTTAGACAATAGTCCGTTTTCTTTAGGGTCAAGTGGGCCATTTTCTGTGAATGAGGACTCCTGTTTTCTTTGAATTGTGCAAGGCTAACTGTATTATTGATCTTCCCATCCTCTTAACTGCTCCTTTTGCTTGTATGTTTAAGCAAAGCTGGTTTATCATTCGCTGATTCTGGTTTTAAAAACTCCTCTATCCTCTGGAATCGGTTACGCTGCAAGGCAGGGCAGGTAATTTTATTTTTTCGGATATAAACTGGAATGATCTCACGAGTCGTCACTAATATGGATAGAAATTGTTCAATTCGAGATTGAACACTATTGCAGTGGAAATTCATTGGATTAAACTTCCTTTAGACTGCTGCTTCCTCTATTATTGTACGTGTACATTCAGTTATAAAGGATGGGTTGAAGAGCAGAACTAGACGATGAGGATCTGTTGAGGGATAAAGAAAGAATTGGACGGAGGTATAAAGAATCTTTGGAGGGCCAAAGAGAGAAGAGGAGAGAAGAAACGAAGCGCTGTTGAAACAGGAAGAGATAATAGTGAGGAACAATAAAATCTGCGGTGTGAGTATGCGGAGAAAAATAATCTGTTGATAGAGAAAGAGAGAATAAGATGAACATAAATAGGATCTGCTGAAGAAGATGAGTGAATACGACGAGGAGTAAGGAAAAATAGTTGATGGTGAACAATAACATGATGGAAATAAAGATAATCTGTAGAGAGAAGAAAATATACTGTAATGGGAAGAAAGATAATAATTTGATCATGGAATAGAGAATCTAACGAGGCCAAAGAATGGACAGAAAACAAGCTGGAGCACTGTATTGATCGTTCCAATGTTCGACGATCTTTTACTGTGAAAAGAATATGTTACAGAAACAAAACGAGAATAGCATGATA